>JAZHYW010053125.1:0-18830 GCA_037355805.1 Ixodes ricinus | reverse complement strand
GTAAAGGAATCAGCCTTGGTTTTACAGGGGTTAAGTAGCAAATTATTTTTCAAGCACCAGTTTAGAATTGCCTGAGACTATCGTCTTGCATCATTAGGCAGTGAGTAGTTGGGTGAGTTTCGCGATAAATCTTAGCATCATCTGCAAGCTGCAGCACCTTTGGAGATGCTGCAACCTTGTCTACCAAACCATTGAGAAAAATGTTGAGATAACAACGGCCTCAGATTGGACCTTTGAGGCACTCCAGTATTTAGAACATATCAGGCAAGGAAACGCCTTTCATACAACAATCCGTTAGGGCTTCCGCCAAGATAACTTGATACAACCAACTGCAAAACGAGCTGCAAAACGCCAAGATAACTTAGACAACCATAGTTCGTTCTAGAGGGCGACACTATTCACGTGTCTACAGCGTTTTTAGTCTCATAGGCAGCCTCCCTCAACCTAGGTTGTAAATTGATATTAATACTTTTTTTTGTTTTGCCCAAGAGACATTTCTAATGCGAGAAAAATGTATAATATTAGAGATTAGAATTCGTACAATATTCAATCTATTATATAATGGGTTAGTGCGAGTTTCGTACTCAACGATTACAGCAGGTGCGGGCAAGCTTTTCTTTGTAGAGTATGCATTAGTACAGTGTTTGTGGCGGTCGTATTCCCGCTACAATAGTTATACTAGTTAAAAAAGGAAATTTTTATTAGAAGAATAACCCGAAACTGGGATCATATGGCGATATTTCTACATAGCTTACCTACAACTTTCGATAGATTTTGGCATCTCAGCACAGTTTCGTCGGTATTACATGTATTGATTAAATATTATTCCCAGAGCTTTCATGCTTTCCACTGTATCTATACATTAGCTTTGATAGATTTGCCTGCCGCTCCTGCACCGGTGCAGAAAAATGTAGAGCAGTCTACTTCCGGTGTGTGCATTGTGATACGACCGGAAGTACGCCGCCCTACTTTTTACTTTTGTGCACCGAGTTGCAGAAGTGCGAGAAATAGAACAAAGTTAGTGTGTTCGAAAATAAAAAATGAAGGAATAAAAACAGTTCTCTTTCTTTCGGGATATGAACAATACAGCTTTGGTTTTACTGCAATATGACTTGTAAGAGATTTGAGTATATCAAAGCATTTACCTTTTTCCAAGAATGTGTTTGCATTATTTATAATCTGATCAGCAACAGCACCTGAAGTACGTATACTGGTATCATCAGCATAGGCAAGACGATATCTGAGACAATCATGTGGAGTAAGTGTCCCAGTGCAACGACGCCAGCAGTTACGGTACTTGGTAAATTAACTTCTCATTATCTCCAAAGCGATGCCACGGGGAAACCGAGATACAGCTTTTCAATGATATGCATGATTGATAGCCCAAACACCCTTCGAAGAAATCTAGAAGTCAGCAACCAGTTTTCAACATTATTTAAAAACTGTTTAGATGGAGCAACTATGACGTTTGAAATACTTTCGCCGAAAATTCTGCATGTGATATAACAAGAGTCACCTTTACCACCTACATGATGTACGTTCAATTCTGAAATTTAGATTACACGCACTCTGTTTATAGAAGAAAAATCATCGACAAGGATGTGTCCACATGTGTACATATATACATACATATGTATATATACGTTTATATATATGTATATATACGTATATATATATATATATATATATATATATATATATATATATATATATATATATATATACAAAGGGTGTTTCCAGAGAACTCAGGCCCAATCGCTCCTGCGAAAGCTACTCATCGCCCAACGAATAAAGGCTTGCGTCGTTTTGGTCTTGGGCCAGGGGCCCATTTAGGAAAATGATTAAAAGTCCGAGTATAATTAAGTTGTTAATTATTTTTTGCGTAATTAACTTTTTTAATATTGTGTTTAAGGGCATGGTTTCGGTTAGAAAATTGCTCAGCATCGTCGAAAAACACTAAAGCAACAAATTGCAGAACGATAGAAGGCACGCGAAGTATTTTACGGCTTTCTGAAAAACCGCACAAATTCGACGGGTTTTTAAGTTTCGGTTTCCTATCGGAGCGCATCTTGGCCCTGGCGGCACCGCGCCCCGTGGAGAGATAGTGCAACCAACCTCTGCTGCGCTGTCATCGCGCGACGCAGCTGAGGCTGGTTTCTCTATTTCACCACGGGGCGCGGTGCCGTCGGGGCAAGATGCGCTCCGATAGCAAACCGAAACTTAAAACCCGTCAAATTCGTTCAGTTTTTCAGAAAGCCGTAAAATGCTTCGCGTGCCTTCTATCGTTCTGCAATTTATTAATTTAGTGTTTTTCGAGGATGCTGAGCAATTTTCTAATTGAAACCATGCCTATAAACACAATATTGAAAAGTTAATTAAGCAAAAATAATTAACAACTTAATTATCCCGTACCTTAATAATTTTCCTAAATGGGCCCCTGGCCCAGGACCAAAACGACACAAGCCTTTTTTTTCGTTGCGATGAGTAGTTTTCGCCCGGAGCGATTTGGCCTGAGTTCTCTGAAACACCCTGTATATATATATATATATATATATATATATATATATATATATATATATATATATATATATATATATATATATATATATACATTTATGGGTATCCAAGAAGCGACGACTGCCTTCGATGGTGTCCAGGCTCGATCTGCCCCCGAGCACCAACTAGCCCCGCGCGCCCAACGATGATCTTTGTTCATTTCTATGCCGACATCACCCCCTCTCTGAGGTGGGGGGGGGGGGCTAAGGCGTGTGTTGGTTGTTAAAGGCCCCGGAAGACAAGTTTCGCCGTACAATTCGATTACCACAGTTGAACCCCCTGGAGCGTTCTTGCCAGGTGGTGACAGGCAGCTGTGCCCGGAAGCAGGAGAGAGGCGGCCTTGGGGTCGCCAACATGCCTCTTACGAAGGGATGACATGGCCTCCACCGAAGAATCATCGAGTTGACGGACGCCAGTGTCATCGGGACGTCTTTACCTTCCCGCTTCTCTCCTTCCTGCTTCTTTCTGGCCTCGACGCGCGGCGCCCCGGCAGCCGTGGGACGCCCTCGACAAAGGAGGGGGGGGGGGCATTGCGTCCTCTCCCCAGCTTCGACCGTCGATGGGATTGTCCCCTCAGCGCACGGAAACCAAGACGCCTGCGGTTGGGGACAATTATATCTTTGCCCCACCCGGGCTTCGATGGCGCCGGTGACCGACGAGACTGACAGGCGACACCGTGACCAATGTTGTCTGCCCTTCCGTGTGCGCGACGCGAGTGGCGGTGTGTAAGGGACAGAGGGAGAGGCGTGCCTGAACGTTACGAACAATGGCCCCACCGTTTTGGCCAAGACATAGACCATGTGGATTCCCTGCTACGGATGTGGGGAAATGTGACATTATAAAAGGAGCAGCAGGCGGCTGCTAGCGTGTGTTTTCTAGTGTTCTCGCGTTGATGTTGTAAACTTGTCCAGGTGTATATAAAAATAGTTATACGAGACACCCGTCCTGCTGCCTGGTCCTTCGCAATTCCTGCGTCCTCATGAGGTCCTGCCCTGGCTCGGCTCCCTGCCGCACCCAAAGTGCCCGGACAACCACACGGTCCCAACAGTGTCCAAGGTTGATTGCACATCACCACGGTGTCCACGGCTCCGTCGAAACGGCTGAAGTAGCTCACCTGGGCATCCTTTGTCCTCTCCTTTGTAAGAACCCTGCGCGATTGTTTCACACATCCAGCTCTTTCCACTAACTGCTTTCGTCTCGGAGGACCCACCACTTCCTACCCAGACGGCAAGAATATCAACTGTTCTCCGTCCGAAGTAAATCACCACTCACTGTCGCAATCTCACGCACAAACAGTCGCACGAGACCTCACGAAGATCACCGCAGTGCGCCAGGTCCATCAAGGACTGGTCCCGCTCCAGTGTTCAGCCTTGCATAAGACGGTCGTGAAAAGAAAACAGACGACCGTCGCACAACTTGTTGTCCTCGGCGGAATTGTCCGCATCGTCCCTGTGGTTCGGCGGTGAGCTCGGGCTCACGTCTCTGCACAGCTGGCCGGGGGGACACAAGTCCGCGCAGGGCCCCAACGTGGGTCCCGGGGGAGCGGCGAAGAAGCCCGGAGGACCCAGGAAAGGTCCGAAGGCGTGACTCGGGTTCAGGTAGTGGGGACACCAGAGCCTGTGGCGTTCACTCGTGGCTTTAAGGTCGAGACGCGTGTGGATATATGGTCTTGGAGGCAGGTGTGACTAGTCGTCGATGTTGACGTTGTCAGAAGGAGGGTGCGCAGTCTTTCGGGGCATGATCGGGAAACAACGATCAATGCGGCCACCATATCGGCCGACGTTAAAGGCCGGCTAGACGCCGTTACATTGTCACCATGGCATTGCTGGCGCTCGACGTGTAGGTCCCCTCATGAGTGCCGGTGATTAGAGATAAGCGGCACTCTGCAGAGGGCTCACAGCGTCGCTTGTTCCTCGTCCGCGTAGACACAGTGCGTATCTGGGCACACCGCTCTTGTAGAGTGCAGCCCTGGAACGGCGGCGGGACGGCGGCACGAATCAAGTCCATGAGGCACCTGGGGTTGATGGTCCCAGTCCGCCTGGGATGCAAACCCCACAAGTATATTCTGCTCCATTATGTACCAGGTGGCCTCATTGCTGGTTGAGTGCGTTGCCGGGGTGTCCGGTGGAACGCCGGCTCCGGGAGTACTGGGGTGGCTGTGTGTTGGCAGAGCCATGAGGGAATAAACCGGTTGTGGAGTGGGGCCGTGGGGGAGGGGGTCGGCGAGACCGTCTCCCATGTTGGGCTCTGGGAATATTTGCGGCTGAGTGGAAGCGTAAAGCATAGTTATGTAGAAGAGCTATGACTCTTATTTGGCAGGCGTCACGTGCGTCGCGTTCAATAAAGGGTCGGAAGTCGTTTATATTATTAGGTCCGGTGATAGAACCTATATCTTGGCATCAAAGTCGGTATGCTAAACGTGAAACGCGTGCTGCGACCACGAGAGGGCCTTCCCATCGTTTAGCCTGGGAAACCAAGAAGCCTTCATCGGCGTTACTGAGTATGTGGGTTCGGCGGTGGACTAGGTTCCAATTGAACACTGTACGTCCCTTCGGCCTTTGTTATATTGTAGCTGCTGTTCCGATTGAGAAATTTTTTTTTAAATTTAAGTTTAAGGTGAACTTAAGGGGGGGGGGGGTAAACTTCAGGAAAAAAGGGAAAAAAAGGAGGGAAAAAAAGGGGACAAAATAAATCTACCCGTTGATTTGGCCGTTCCCCTGGCGGTGGTTCCGCTACTTTCTCTTACACCAATTTTTTTTTATTCATTTCCTTTCCATCAATTGGCATTTATTCTCTAAATTTATATTTGGTGAGCTCTATCACCCAATTTTTTTTAATGTTATATTGGCGTTAAATCGGCTGTGCCCTCGTGGCGGTACCGATTGAGGCATTTTTATTTTCCAATCTTTTTGCAAAGCCTCGCCTTATCAAATGTTCCGATTGAGACTGTTCGATATCCTCTCGTGCCATTCGCACTGCATCAGTGATATTATTGCGTAGTCGTTGTGCAAAAAAATGAGTGCGATCGGCGGGAGCCAGTATAAGTGGTATTTAAAAGGTCGTTTTCTATGGGAATTCTAAGCTCTCGGACGAAGTTAAAATGTGCGGGAATGAGGCGGGTAGATCTATTTTCTGTCGTCCGTGTAGCAAAAGCCATATTTATATGGTAAATAAAGCTATTATTATTATTATTATTATTGTTATCATTACCGGTATATGCGCGTCCCAGTGTTTCTGGTTGATTGCGTAAGGATTAGCAAAGCCCTAAGGTCGGTTCTTGGTTACCCACAATCGGGCCCACGTTGTTCGCCAGATTGTGTCTATCCAAGAAGCGACAACCGTCTACGATGGTGTCCAGGCTCGCTCTGCTCCGCGCTCACTCCCGAGAGCCGGCTAGCTCCGCGCGCCCGACGACGATCTTTATTCATATCTATGCCGACTATATATATATATATGGGTGGTTTCATCTCAAATCGTGCAGGCAAAAAGGGTCGAACTTTTAATTTCGCCGGAAAAAATATATGTTATGGCGTCGTCTCTAAAAACGCAGTAGCCACAAACGGCAAGTCCGTCGGATTTTTCGTTCTCGACTTACGAATTTTAAAAGAGGCCGCGGCGGAAAGCAGTGTTTTTCACATCCGTCGTGGGTCGGATGTTTCGCTCGATCTCCCGTCGTGGATTTTCAGTCCACATTATATTAACTTTTTTCAAGCACTCTGTGGGCACAGGTAAAAGGCTCGAATACCATGAAATAATGTTAGGCGTTTTGCTTTTTTTTCTGTAAAAATGTCAAAAACGCCCCCTCGGTCAATTGTTGACGAACTTTGACAATTAAATACTGGCGATCTACTTGGGTTACATCAATATTTTTTATGTCTATGAAGAGCCCAAAACACGCTCTTTATAGATATTATAAAATGATTTACCTGTAATACATAGCCTTTGCGGGACGTTTACGTTAATGTTATGAGAAAACCAAAAAGTACCAATTTTAAGATCGATTTTCTCAAAAAACCCATTTTTTATTTTTTTTATTTTTTGTTAAAATGTAGATATGATAGTTGTCTACTCGAAAAGCAAGTCGAGAAAGTGTATATTTTGTTTGTATGTTCTATATTTAGGCCTCAATATCGGAAAAAGACGTCTTCGTTTTGCAAGACCTAAGTCAGACAAAAAAATACCGAGCGCTTCTATGAATTGTAAAAAGTTTTCTTGAATTTTTGTCTGCGTTTTGTAATCAATTATAAATGCATTTTGTGGTATTGAATAGTTATTTATGTTTTGAAAAGAGCGGGAAACCACGAGAAACATATCTAATCAAATCAGCAGGCCTAGTAGACCTTCAATATCGAAGAGGCACAGACGTTGTATTTTTTCGATTGATAAAACTTTCACTGTAAACTAGCATGACTAGCTGTTCGCTGTCATATTACTAAGACATGAAAAGTCACCACGTCATTGATCTATTATATACAATTCTTTCCGAAACCAAACGCTAGGGTTTGTTCACCGCACATCGCACAGATCACCAGGCAATATCCTTTCACTTCCGTAATACACAAAAGTGATGACACAGAAACGATCCGAAACACACGGAGAGATTGTCACGGAGAAGGGTAGGGAATAAAAATAAATAAATAAGAATAAAATTACCCAACTCCGATCTTAACGAAAATTGCGGTAAAAAAAATAAAAGATTTAGGTTCGAGCCGTGGCAAGGCGATAGGTCCACGCCTGGTCAGACAAAGAAGTCAACGACACGTAAAGGAAAAAAAAGTTAATTAAGACAGAAAAACTTAGCCGTACACGGCAAGAACAAAAACCAACTCATCCGGGCATTCCCTAAACGGGACACAACCAAATGCGTGCGAACACGCTCTCTACAGCACCGTCAGGCCGCTACGCCATGAAGAAATAAACCCAACAAGTAAACAATGCTAACAAACAGTTAGTAACGAAACATAAAAAAAAGTTCAGCAGAACCGCACCCGAGAAACAAAGTTCAGCGGGGCGAAGAAACACACACGAAATAAAATTAAAAAAAAAGTCTTAACTGACCGACGCCGAGTCCAGTCCCATGACACTGAAGCCTGGCAGGATGATGGCGTCCAGATGATGCTCGAATCTATTCTTCACTCTGTTCCGCACATCCGTCGTGGCTGTGCGGAACAAAGTGAAGAATAGTTTCGAGCAGCGGTGCGCGAGAAGGTAACCGAGACGTAACATGTTTCGAGCTTCATATCGGGAGAGGAGCTTTCGAGGTAGTTACTGCATGCAGTTACTCAAACCTTTTCTTTAACCCTTCCCTTTAAAAAAAAAAAAACACGTCAGCCGGCGCTAACTTTTCATCTCGGAGAAGACCACTCTTCACAAACGGTTATAGTTGCCAAGGAGGCTGACTTCGACCCAACTAGTCTCCGGGCAGAATAGACACAAGTATATTTACCAACACGCTCGTTTTTGATGCTAGTCTCCGGGCTTTGCTGTTTCCAAAAGAGATAACCCTTCGGTGCTATCGGATTTCCGCGGAGGGAGATAGAGTACATAAAATTGAAAGAATAAAACACGGAGGACAAGCACAGGACAACCACTTTGCAGAGCACGGCCATTTCTAGGATAGGGCGTTCGAAGCTTGAGCAAATACGCGGTATCGTTTCACGCGTGCACGGATGGCTGGTTTCAAAATTTTCCCACATCCCTAACGAAACCGGCCCATCTTCGTGTGCGTGCGCGATTTTCGTCCCGCGCCGCCGGTTTTAGCTCGCACGCGGCGTTGTTTTGGCAGGCAGAACTGTTGTTGACCGTCGATATTGTAAGGCCATGGTGTTCTCATCCTCCCGGGCAACAGTTACTTTGCTTTCCCTTCTGCAATACTCTGACTGACTGACTACTCCTGGGTGGCCGTCACTGTTCGCCGCGTCAACGACACATTCGTACCATTTCACTCCTCGTGACACAGGGTGCGCTGCTCGCTTTACTGTCACGGGCCGTCCCATCTAACACAACGAGCGCGAAAGGTCGTGGTCATCTGCTGGTTCCGAAAGGGCGGGACGTTCATATAGGCCAATGAAGGCCCCGAATCAATAGGACGTCTGCCGATTTCTATACATTAAAATTTACGACGCCTGCTGGTCTGTTAAGAAGTGTTGCTTTCTCTTTTGAACTGCTCCAATGTAGCTTGCCGCCTATAATAAAATTTAAATGATCAATAAATATAACAGGGTGGAACTACTGTATTTCAGTTTTATGTGGGTGCGTTGAAAAAAGTCAATAATATTTCCAAGTTTGTGAAGACGCGCAATTCGCAAGTCCGTTTCAAGCCGTAAAAACACGTTTTTGTACGATATTGATGCTTAAATATAAAACATACAAACAATATATACACTTTCTCGACTTGCTTTTTGAGTAGACAACTATCATATCTACATTTCAACAAAAAATAAAAAAATAAAAATGGGTTTTTTGAGAAAATCGATTTTAAAATTGGTACTTTTTGGTTTTCGTATAACATTAACGTAAACGTCCCGCAAAGGCTATTTAATACAGGTAAATTATTTTATAATATCTATAAAGAGCGTGTTCTGGGCTCTCCATAGACATAAAAAATATTGATGTAACCCAAGTAGATCGCCAGTATTTAATTGTCAAAGTTCGTCAACAATTGACCGAGGGGGCGTTTTTGACATTTTTACAGAAAAAAAGCAAAACGCCTAAAATTATTTCATGGTATTAGAGCCTTGTACCTGTGCCCACAGAGTGCTTGAAAAAAGTTAATATAATGTGGACTGAAAATCCACGACGGGAGATCGAGCGAAACATCCGACCCACGACGGATGTGAAAAACACTGCTTTCCGCCGCGGCCTCTTTTAAAATTCGTAAGTCGAGAACAAAAAATCCGACGGACTTGCCGTTTGTGGCTACTGCGTTTTTAGAGACGACGCCATAACATATATTTTTTTCAGCGAAATTAAAAATTCGACCCTTTTTGCCTGCACGATTTGAGATAAACCACCCTATATATATATATATATATATATATATATATATATATATATATATATATATATATATATATATATATATATATATATATATATATATATATATATATATATATATATTGTTGTCAGGGGTGATGCTGTCGGCAGCAGAAAGGACAGGACAGTACACGATGATAGAACAGACAAAGGATTTATGGAGGCCGAGCCGGCACGTGGGGCCTGGCGCGAGATGGTCGTGCGCGCCACTGCCCCGTCGTCGTCTTCACCTTCCTAACAGTACCTCCCTCCGACGAAAACGGCCGACCCGGCCGGTGAATAAATGAACACATGAAGGACACTTACAACACGACACGCACAACAGAAGAACAAAGGACGGCTGCCGACAGCGAGGTGAGGATGAAGATGGAGACGTTGAATTTCGGCCTCTTCCGCAGCGTCACAGACCTCTGCACCAGCCACACGACGGCACGGTCCGGGCTGGGGGACTCACGTCACTGAGAAGCGTCGGAACGTCGGGGGCTGGGGATAGGGGCGGGGGATCGTCTGTCGGCTTCGTCTGATGCGGCTTCGTCGGATTCGTCTTGTCATGGCGTCTGGCCAGGGGCTGGGCGACGGAGCCATGGGCTGGTGTTTGGTCTGCTGCTGCGGATGACTGCCTCAACGAGGCGGATTCACAGGATCACAGCGGCGCCGATGTTCAATGAAGGAGATGAGTATGGCTCCGCACCTCCACCATACTGTTAGGGTGATGCTGTCGGCAGCAGAAAGGACAGGACAGTACACGATGATAGAACAGACAAAGGATTTATGGAGGCCGAGCCGGCACGTGGGGCCTGGCGCGAGATGGTCGTGCGCGCCACTGCCCCGTCGTCGTCTTCACCTTCCTAACAATATATATATATATAATCGCAGATAATCGGAAACTTAACTTTCCCAATAAAACCAGAAAAGTATATCACCGTATAAAAGTATCACACTTGAAAAAATGAGTAGAATCCAAAAATCAAACCCTAGTTAACTAAGTGCCCGTGACACCGGGTACTGTCATTAATGAACGAATTGAGCAGAACGTCAGAAAAGAATGCGAACGTCTTTAGTGAAACGCAAAGTCTGCAGTGTGACATTAAATATGACGTTGCAGGGTCCACAGGGACACTGCAGCGTGGTCTCAGGTCACTGCAGACTTTGCGTTTTACAAGACGTTTACTTTTTTTAGTCGTTCATTAATGACAGTACCCAGTGTCGCAGGCACTGGATAACTAGGCTGGATTCTACTCATTTTTCAAGCGTGATACTGCTCTGACGACATACTTTTTCTCCGGTTTTACTGGGAAAGTTAAATTTTCCGGTTGTCTAGTGACTATGTATATACATACATTGTCAGGAAGTGAAGACGACGACGAGACAGTGGCGCACTTGCAACCATCTCGCGCCAGGCCCCCACAGAGCATCGACCTCCATGAATCCTTTGTCTGTTCCTGTCATCGTGTACTGTCCTGTCCTCTGCTGCCGGCAACATCACCTGACAGCATGGTGAGTGCCAAGGCCATACTCATCTCCTGCCATTGAGCATCGGCGTACACCGCCATGATCCCTGCTGAACCCGGCCTCGTTGGGCCCAGTCGTCAGGCCAACTTGTAGATAACACCAGCCACGTAACTCCATCGAGCTGGAGAACATATGACCAAGACGAATACCAGACAGATGAGCCGCACCAGACGAATTACAGACTCCCCGCCCCTATCCCCAGCCCCCGACGTTCCGACGCTTCTCAGTGGCAGTGAGTCCCCCAGCCCGGACCGTGCCGTCGTGTGGCTGGTGCAGGAGGTCTGACGAACGCTGCGGAAGAGGCCGAAATTCAACGTCTCCATCTTCATCCCTCTGCCCTTCGCTGTCGGCAGCCGATCCTATGTCCTTCTGTGTGTGTGTTGCGTTGTAAGTGTCCTTCACATGTGTTCATTTGTTCACCGGCCAGGTCGGCCGTTTCGTCGGAGGAGTACTGTTAGGAGGTGAGATTTCGACGACGGGGCGATGGCGACCGTCTCGCGCCAGGCCCCCACCGGCTACGCAGCCTCCATAAATCCTATGTCTGTTCTATCATCGTTGACCACGTGTCCTGTCCGCTCCTGCTGCCGACAGCATCACCCTAATATACACACATATATATATATATATATATATATATATATATATATATATATATATATATATATATATATATATATATATTCCGAATCATCGTCCACCTTTGACACACGCATGTACGCACCAAACAATAAAGTTGCGCAAGAGCTTGCGACTGACAAGGCGCCCGACCCGGCCCGACGCCACAGTATTTGCCAGCGCGATCGCCGGCTTTTCGCTGCCAGCATCGCTCTTCGTCGCTTGTTTGGTCCACCAGCTGCTTCGCGCCACACAGGCAGCTCGCCCGGTTGGTTTCTCTATGTTCTCGCGGTCCTTTCTTTTTCTTTTCCCTTTTTACTAATCTAGGAGAACATAGTGGTGACGTGCTTTCATGGAACACGCGTTCGCGCTGTATGCAGATGGGAGGTGTTTCTGGCGCGTGTGCAATCAACGGTCTTCGCAATAGCAAAACATTCTTCCGTGCGAAATTTCTTCTATAAAGCAATAAAACTAAATCAAGTTTTCAGTTAAAGCTATTTCTCTGTGCAGGCTTAGCAGCTAGATACGCAGAGAAAAAAAATGGGTGTTTTTTTCTCTCGCTTTTTAACATTGTGTGTATACCCACCGAAACATGGCCCACCCCATTTTTTATGAATGTCACGCGGCATGGTGAGGCGGACGATGATTCGGAATATTACGGCACACACACATATATATATATATATATATATGTATATATATATATATATATATGTATTTATTTTTATATGCATATATATATAAGTCATATACCGGAATATACCGAGTCATCGCCCACCCACGTGTTTTGGGCCAAAAATCGATTTCAAAAAGTACAATGAGGCACCGCCCACCCCCTTCGGGGTACCCCAACGCGGACTCCGCAGTCCGCGAACACCTAATCCTACTCGAATCACGCGGCCGAGGACTTTACACAGACGCTCTACAAACGTCTGTGTAGGGCGTTCCAGCAAAGTTTTATTCACCCGTTGGCTTTGTCTACAAACATTGCACAACCGCCCGGTCGCGACGTGCGGGGAGAAGGAGCGGGTTCGAGGCGACCTTACTTCGGCGGAGACAGACTTTGACCTCACACTCCGCGGTTACATTTCAGGATATGGGGCCTTCGCTTACCTCGCGATCCCCGACTGGGGTTACTGCTTGTACTATCTTTCCGATATGTTGTTTTTGTCGGGTCGTGTTTTTGTAAGGAAAACAAGCTTTTTTTTGTTTTTTCTCTATCTGCATCGTTTTCTTTTCGCACGGATGCACTATTGCTGCGGGGGTCGCTCACAGAGGAATTACGTAAACAAAGATAATTGTCTTTCCCTCCTTCGTTTTACTTCTTGTCACGGACGTCCTCCAACTGTAAAGTCCTCGGCCGCGTGATTCGAGTAGGATGAGTGTTCGCGGATTGCGGAGTCCGCGTTGGGGTATTTTGAAGGGGTGTGGCGATGACTCATTGTATTTTTGGAAATCGATTTTGGCCCAAAAATGGGGGTGGGCGATGACTCGGTATATTCCGGTATATATGTGTATATGACTTATATATATATGATATATATACATATAAAAAAATAAATATATACATATATATATATTATATATATATATATGTAGTATATATATATATATATATATATATATATATATATATATATATATATATATATATATACCGTAATATTCCGAGTCATCGCCCACCTCCCTGCCACCTGAAATTCATAAAAAAGTGGGGTGGGCCATGTCTCGGTGGGTAAGCACAAAATGTTAAAAAAGCGGAAAAAACGCCCATTTTTCTCTGCGTATCTAGCGCTGCTGCACAAGAGATAAATTAAACTCGAAAACTCGATTTAGTTTTATTGTTTTATAGAAAGAAATGCTCACGAAAGAATGTTTTACTATCGCGAAGTCCGTTGATTGCATACGCGCTAGGAACACCGCCCATCTGCATACAACGCGAACGCTTGTTCCATGAAAGCACGTCACCACTATGTTCTCCTAGTTAGTAAAAAAGGAAAAAAAAAGAAAAGACCACAAGAACATAGAGAAACCAACCAGGCGCAGCGAGCGAGCGAGCGAGTGGACCAAACAAGCGACGAAGAGCGATGCTGGGAAAGCGGAAAAAGCCGGCGATCGCGTTGGCAAATACTGTGGCGTCGGGCCAAGTCGGGCGCCTTGTCAGTCGCAAGCTCTTGCGCAACTTTATTGTTTGGTGCGTACATGCGTGTGTCAGTGCACGGCGTGCTATCAATGGGGGTTTGGGATGCTCTACAAACGTCTGTGTAGGGCGTTCCAGCAAAGCTTTATTCACCCGTTGGCTTTGTCTAAAACATTGCACAACCGCGGTCGCGACGTGCGGGGAGAAGGAGCGGGTTCGAGGCGACCTTACTTCGGCGGAGACAGACTTTGACCTTACACTCCGCGGTTACATTCCAGGATATGGGGCCTTTGCTTACCTCGCGATCCCTGACTGAGTTCCTGCTTGTGCTATCTTTCCGATATTTATTTTTTTGTCGGGTCGTGTTTTTTGTAAGGAAAACAAACTTTTTATTTTGTCGTCTCCATCGTTTTCTTTTTGCACGGATACACTACCACTTCGGGGGTCGCTCACGGAGGAAATGCGTAAACAAAGAGAAGTGTCTTTCCCTCCTTCGTTTTACTTTGTCACGGACGTCCTCCAACTGTAAGTCCTCGGCCACGTCATTCGGGTAGGATGAGTGTTCGCGGATTGCGGAGTCCGCATTGGAGTATTTGAAGGGTGGGCGATGACTCGGTGTTTTTTTTGAATCAATTTTTGGCCCAAAAACAGGGTGGGCGATGACTCGGGATATTCCGGTATAGATATATATATGCCAGTGACTTTACATCGAACGTCAATATAAAACCTCTCACTTGTTCAGAAGTTTGGAAAATTAGTGTAGTTCGTAGTTATTCATCCTGATTTCAAAACCTACAAAAGACGAGGACAGAGTAAAAAAACACGTACGATGGCCAAGCGCGCTGAGTGTTTCTTTTCTGTACTGTTCCGAAATTGTCACTTACGACACCTTTCAGACGAAATAAATATCAGCATTGTTTCTCGCCAGCTCCGCATGATGGTCAATTTATCTCGTTTCTTCATACTGGCTAGTGCAGATCAGTGACATCGGTTGTTTCGAAAGAACTGAGTTGCATGGGCATCTCATAATTCTAACTTATTAGTTAAAACCCTGAAGGCGCACGTACTGAATACATGTAGCGATTGTAGGAGTATGGCAGATTTGAGAATAGGGACTTTTCACAATAAGCTCTACACATAGACTTCTTATAATTCTAAGAACTCCATGGTTACACCACTGATTCCATCTAAGTAATCTTACTCTTAGATGGAACGGAAATGTATTACCTGATACACCACTCGCTGATGGTAAATCTGTCAAACGGCCACGACATTTCGAGGTCCCTCCTCAAGGTCAGTCTTGAGAAAAACTAATATTTTATTTTTCGGTTAATATCGGTTAATATCGGGTACCGGTAAATAATTTACGGTTATGGTTGCGGTTATGGTTTTCATACGTTTCAAATAACGGTTTCGTTTCGGTTGCGGTTACTGAAACATTTCGTTCCTAAGCGGTTTTAGGTTTCGGTTACGGTTACGGTTTAAGTCCCTGGTTAATTCATATTTAAAAAGTTAACGCAGAAGTAACGTGCATTACTTTTTATAGGTAACGTTAGCGTTTGACAGCTACTTCGCACTCAATACGTTACGGTCGGCCCTACGGTACGCAGTGCGATGCGCTGTCATGAGGACTTGCATATGCGCAGTGCGTACTGGAGGACCCATCGTACCGTTTCGGACGCAAAAATGGTTCCCTAAAACTCCCTATTTTGACGTAACGTAGGTCGGTAACGAGTAACGCATTTTGTTCCTTTTTTCGGTAACGCCTACAGCACTGCTCATGCTTGACAGGGGCGATCGATGGTTGTGGCGACTTCTTGTCTTGCATTCCGATAACTAAATTTGAAGTTATGAATGCCATAAAAAATCCAAAGCCCAGATTATCAGATGGTAAAGATGGGATTACATGCTTTATTGTGAAGGGTTGCGCAGTAGATATTTGTCCCGTTTTGCAGCCCATTTTCAATTTTGTCACTCGAGTCCCGTGTATTTCCATCAATGTGGGAATGTTCTGATGTTGCTCTACCGTGCTTAAGTCCGCTGACTGAAGTAAGTTAAATAGCTCTCGACACATGCGTAATTACTCTGACTCACTGCCCAAAGTTTTGCAAATATATTCCGTAATCGAATCGTATCAGCGTATATTCTTGCCAGAAAAGTGTACCTATGAACAGCATAAATTATTGAAGAGGTCGTTCGGAAGAGACGAGCTTCGTCTTCACTACCTGCATGACCTTGTTGGAGCCGGTTAGTGACTTTTATCGGAGAAAGTGAAATACGAGCGGAAGGAGCGTGGCGGCTTACGCAGGCGGGGCTGCGCCACCCGGGAGAGTAGGGGCGCGCCGGGCGCGTCGGGGCCGTGCGGCTCGCCCGTGTGCGTACGCCCTTCGGCTCCGGCGCTCCCCAAGTCTTCGGCAGTGTGCCTGTTAGCGCCTGCCCAAGCCATCGCCGCTATCTTTGCTAGCTCGAGTGCGCGTGCGGTGCGAGAGAAGCCGGCCACGCGCCGAGCTGAGACAAAGATATGCGGTGACAGCTTTCGGCGCGCTGCGAGGCGCACTGCCGAAGCTTGCGGGGCGCCGAGCGAAGGGCGTGAACACGTCGGAGTAGGCCATGCACTGTGATAGGCTCACTTCCGGGTGGCTGCGGCCTGTACGTGCAAGCCACGCGCTCCTCTGAACTCGCATTTCATTTTTCCCCCGATGGTACGTATCCGTGTGAGAAAACAGATGCATATTTTGACATGACGAATTCGTTTGACTAAGCTGGATTACCGGCTCCTTTCGGGGCGAAGTTAATCACTAT
The DNA here is from genome assembly GCA_037355805.1 of Ixodes ricinus. NCBI lineage: Eukaryota > Metazoa > Arthropoda > Arachnida > Ixodida > Ixodidae > Ixodes > Ixodes ricinus. The sequence continues at coordinate 2,167 of JAZHYW010053125.1, read as the reverse complement.
GGTTTGCAGTGCCAGGACCGGCAACTTGTTTGACAGCCACTTGTCTCTGACGCGAGAATTTGGTGCGTAGTGTCTCGGTAGCCTTACGCACCCTTTTCTCTAGCAAATTCAGAGAGTCCATCATCAAGGCAGCAATATTGGCCCCTCTCCTATTTTTTTTTGTTAATGAAATTACACTGTGCAATATGTACTACAAAATGCTTACATTTTGCTGATGACATCAAATTATTCCCACCGGTTCACAAATACTGTAGAAGACTGTGTCTGTGTTCTACGGGATGTGTATTATATCCTGAAGTGCGTCTAATGGATTGTAGTTCTGAACAAATAAAAAACAAAAAGTTATTTCTCTAAGTAGAAAACGGCACATTATGCCATTCTGTTATACGTTAAATACCACAGTGATCAATAGTGTGTATCTGATTTGAGACTTTGATGCTTATGTAGATACTGATATTTCTTTTAATCATCAAGTTACCCATGTTGTCCAATTCGTCTTTATGTGTATTAGGTGTCATAATGCGTATATCTAACGACTTTAGGAACCTATTATGTTTTCTCATGTTATTTCAATGCCTTGTACGACGCCGCCTCGAGTTTACCTCCAGTCTTGTGGAACTCCATTGGAGTGGCCAAATCGTCTAGTATTGAGCGTATCCCAAAAAAGAAATTAGAAGTGGGTTTTATGATCGTTACTTACGACCCGTGTGTTTTATGACTACAATATAATTTATATTCAGATCGGCTTAAAATCTATATGTACGAGATGGGTGATTCGGCATTTTATGTTCTTGTACCAAGGTGGTAAATGATTGTCCGGACTCAACGGCGGCCGCCCAACTGTGCATGTGTTCACCCATTATTTTATCCTTTTCTTTTTTGTACAAAGCGAGTGACCCCACACTCCTTTGCAACTGTTTTTAATAAATTTGATTCTAGCTCAGGTAATCTTGATACTGATATTTTGGGACCCGAAGAAAACTTTCGAGAGCATTGGTGATTTCTTTCATCCTGATACGTAGACCTTTGTTTTGCGCCATCAGTGGCATCTGGTGGCTGAAATGGCGGCTTACCTTTTTCACCGTACTAATGGCGGCAATGAACCTGTAGCCTGCAGTGTTTTATCGGGCACCGTCACTTTAGCAAGGTCAACGGCAAACAAGAATGTGCTCTTCACTGTGCCAGTTCTTTCTTGATCATCTCTTTCAGTGTCGATGGCCACAAAGATGCAGCCAGTCAGAACGAAGCGCCAACCCAGATAGACGTCTTGACAAAGTTGTATACATCAGGGGCTTTTAAGTGGATTCTGGGCTACTAACAGATTGACTGGGCCCGAGCTACAGAAATGAACACTTACGCAGCTCTTGCATTCAGTTTCAGCTCCGCAACATGCTAACGTCTTGAAGCCTCAGCTTAGAAGCATTAACATGTTTCTTCATCAGTAAACAGAAGGCCACCATTATTACGGTAAACAGAAGGCCGCCATCAAAAAACAGAAGTCTGCCATTAGCCAGATGATGATGGTAGTGATCAAAGTGGCCTCACTTATTCCTGAAAGGTTCTATTGGTTGTGATGTTTTTCAGTACAGCACTAAACATGCCTAGATTTGTTTGTGGGGCACTCAAAATAAAGAAAATAAATGACCGGTATGGCTTTCAGATGAATGAAATATGATTACATCCAAAATATTACGACCTTGCGACTATCTGCTCTTTAGTGGGTGGCAAGCGGGTTAGCTTTTAGTCAAGCAGCGGTGGGCGACGCGTACCGCAGCACTCCCGTGACGTCACTTCGCGGTGGTGGGGCAGTTGATTCCGCAAGTTGCACCGCGTACCGGGGCGCCATGGTGACATAACTTTGCGGCCGTGCTGCTGATAATCCATGTTGCCATCTTTTTCGAGCGGATAGTTTCGGTTTTACCGTAGACGTCCAAAATAAAAATTTTAGCCGTGATACTTTTAAAACTACACACAACGCGAAAAAAAATATGTATACCCTGTAATTCAGGGACACTGACTAACCTGAAAAACTGTTGTAATCCCAAATTCGAAAATATTGACCGGACTTGCCCGTTAATGGTTCTTCGGTCTAAAATCGCCTCTTGTTTTCTTCTTGTTTTTACAGCGTGTTTCTAAGGACCTTGTATACTGAAATATAGCGCAATTC
>JAZHYW010053124.1:0-19233 GCA_037355805.1 Ixodes ricinus | reverse complement strand
TCGCGCTGATTCGTTCGTATTCTGCGAGACTATGATTATAAAATCACAGAGAGCACTTCGAAATCGCCAGAGACAGAATTTATCAGAAAGGAAAATGCTGATGGGGGTTGTTGACTGATCGTATACATAAAATCTTCGTGCCTTTACTGCTTTACATGGGTTATCCTCTCATTACACACACTCTGGGGAGAAAAAAAAACCCAAAAACTTCCACATTATCTACTGCGTTCGAACATTTTTCAGCTTTTTTAACGTAAGAATACAGAGTCCCCACGGAGGAGACGAGGATGCGGAGAAGCTCACTGTTTACGCTCGCACTCTGATAATAACAATTATACCTTCCTGAGGAGGTACACGGTCTGATTGTTGGTGCAATCAATTCCTGCGTTGAAACCAGCACATAAATGGCTGCACATCATTCTTTGTTATTTCGAACGTCTGCCGCCAAAGCCAACGGAGCAAACGAACTTTGACGGCTGTCGGCACAGGAAGCAGACGACGAACAGATCACGTGACGTATTTTACTCGATTTGATCGGCTTTGCCCCCGATCGGGGAGGGTAGCGTGAGTAATTACTCCGGAGTAAACAACCCGCTTCTGGAACGCGAGTTGTGACGTCATCGAGTAAGCGCGGAAGTAAGTTTTTTGAAACGCCAGAGGTACGAAACTGCTTTGCTCCGAGTCGGATCAGGTAAATTTACGGAACACACCAGCCAGAGTAAACAGAAAACTAATTATTTTTCCCTAACATCAATTCTTGGCGTTCATTGCGCAAAATGTAATGGTGCTGGAGCCCGGGACCTTCAAGCCAGGAATGAGCTTCAACGAAAACGAAGTCAGTTGCTGAGCCGTGAACGAGTGGACGCTAAAGGTGCGTTTACACTCCAACGTAACGTCGGCGGGCGCAACGTAACCCGGCGTAGCGAGCGTACACAGATGCTGATTGGTCGCCGATATCAGAGATTTCTAGCATCACCGGCAAATCAAACCGCGCGTTCTGCCCTGCGCTGCGCTCGCTGCGCTCAACGTCGGAGCATAACCGGGCCTTAGGCGACTCACAGTCGAACGAAATTCTGACCGACATCGGGACAAGGAAGCCATTTTTTTCAACTGAAGCTTACCTACCCTTGATTAATACCAACCTGGAAAGAGTGCGAATGAAGAGGACTGCTCGCAGAGCACAGAACACCCGAATCGTCAGAAGCCAACGCTAGTCTCGACACGACGGATACAACTGTAATCAAATCGACCGCGAGAAAGCTGGAAGCAAATTATGAAGAACTTGAAGTGTGATTCACCCGCTCGTCACTCAATGGGCGAATTTCGCTACACAAACCTGAGTTTCAGGAATGCACAAGATTAATTAATTCTCCTGAAAGGCTCATTATAAAGACGTAATCAAGGTCGTACGGCCCTTTAGTTTTTACGCTTGAGAGCGCTGAATAGTTTCAATAAAACCAGGAATATGACCGTTTTGACTGATTTGAGCGCGTGTTCAGGCATTTTGTTTTAAATAAAATTACTTAAATAACAAACGTGACAAAGCGCTTGGCCGTACGTGCTAGAAGTGCCTCCAATCGTAATTTCAAGACCATGAGGAAACAACTAAATATTGTTGTATTTGCGTATTTGTGCAAATAAACTCGCCCGGTTAATTTTATTTTCTACGTGAAAATCGAGATGGCGACACAAGCACTAAATGCCTCAATCCGGAGAATTTAGTTGTTTTTCTCTCGAGCTTGGATTCGACCATGGTCGTTGATGGCTCGGGGATCGGTATACCACGTGGAGCAAAAGTTGGCGCTGCAAAATTCAGTGATCGTGGATTCAATACTACTTTTGCCGAATTATCCAAGCATCAAAAAGAATGCCGGGAATGCAGGTGCACGCGCTGCTCGCGCTGGAGTCTTCAGCTCAAACTGTTTGAAAGAAAAATCTAATACAAATGGCACTTCGCACGCGCGTTCCACGGACGCTTTATTTTGGGGTATTTATTTCGAATCTTTTCTGCGGGGAAAGCGAGCACGTGGAGCGCGTGTACCTACGTTCCATTCTCTTTAATGCTTGGGTAATTTGGCAAAGGACTATTAGCGGAGATGTTTCGGTGGCGCCCTCGTTCAGTTACCTTTCGTGACGTCAGTGCCTTGCGAACAACAAGTTCCATGGTGTTTGTAATGAGCATTGTGGAAGCCTGAGATCATTGTGCTCTGAAAGCCACACTGCCAGCACCGTGAAGATTGAAGTTGTTACATTAGTTTTTGTCGACGCCAAGGTTGAGTTCGGCATCGACCAAGCATCGTACCGGCGTGCGGCCGTGTATCACAATTCCGTGATGCACGTTAAAGACACCAGACTAGCAGCGGTATACTGCGTTGGCTTCATTTCTAACGAAGACACCAGACGCCCTTGGGGCTGACTTTCCGCTGTCTAAACATACACGCAACAAAAATACAATTGACGTTGGTCAGCACTTTTTGAACGTTGCAAAAGGAATAACTGACATGCCCAGTTAGTGACCGACCCAAGGTTCTGCAACCTTGTCGCGAAGCTGCGCCGCACACCTGCGATATACTTATACCCATCCTTCGTGATGCCTCACTGTTACACTGTATTATCATTATCGCCCCCTAGACGGACCTCACAGGCATTCATTGTGCAGGCTGCATGCCTTTCTTTGGCAACTGCAAGCTTACGAGCACAAATAAATACCTACCTACCTGCAAACAAATATTTTGGTTTTATGCGTTACATCAGTGAGAGCGGTCGCGTTCCTTGATGACACGGGGAAAAGATCAATGCTTTCAAGTGCTGCTGAAACCAGATTTGACGAACAATAAAGTAAATGCCTTTCATAATAGGGTGTTCTGAAAGTGTTACCGCTGGCTACTGCGGCACGATGCACTGCATCTGGCGCGCGTTGAAGAGCATGCTTCGAAATCAGCGCGAGCTTCCCGGTGGCACTGCCGCTCTGGGCGGTTGCCTGCGGGAGTTGCTATGCTCGTGCCCAAGCCCAACAAGCGCGACAAACAGAAACAATCAACACCGACAAGCCTCAAGCAAGTGAAGCATGCAAACGAATGTATCATTAGATGGTATGCAATCGCTCGTGCCGCTTCACAAGCATCGAGGGACAGCAAGCCTGTCAACGATACCTTTGCGTACGTTGCTTCATTTGCTTGAGGCTTATCGGTGTCGGTTGTTTCTATTTTCACTTTAGGGGAGCTAGGGCATAATAAACAACAACCCTTTGTGTTCCTTTTCCCTCTTCCACTTGGAAGGAATCTTTGTGCTTCTCCTTAGTTGGCCATGTCAACTCCTTACTTGGTAGCGGAACTGGACGTTCTGGAGGAAATATTCCTTCAGGGTACGGGAGTGCAAAAACATAAAACAGAGTCGCATGTAACGCTTTAGAAACAGTGCGTCTGGCAAGCTCAATAAACCCTTTCGAAAATTTGACTTATGTTGCAAGCTGTGGAATCCTTCGCACAATTACGGATACAAACGCCAGCTCTTTGTGATCGATAGACACTTCAACTGCAGGAGTACTCATGAAGCGGGAGCGAAGGCCAAAGATATAAGCATGCGATTGTAGCATTTTTTATTATCACCCAGTTTCATATTTCACGTTCCGCAGTGTCGGTTGTTCCGCCATTGTGCTGTGGATCAGCCGACGCCCACCTATGTCTCATATCGTCATAACGAGAACTAACGTTGTGGACGCATGTGGCATCTATATAAGTGAAAACACTTCGAAGCGAGAAAGACTATTGTTTTATTTCTTGCTGACAAGTTTTTTTGACTAAAATAGCAGACTGGATAATATTTTGACTGAAATATTACCCCAACTTCAAATTTACCGTGACCGTGCACGTTGTTGTACCTCAGCTGCAGCGCATATTGTGTATTATACTAAGCCGTATGTATAGTACTTTTTCTATAGTGTATTGTTTATCACATGATGAATAAAGCACATGTGTTTCGTGTCGGGTGAGGCTCGAGATTAAGGCACATAACGCTGTCTCACTGTGCAGGCTTCCAGGGGAGAATTCGCACTGCTGTGTGTGTGAAGTATGGGGTCATTTTCCTTGACCCTGCTGGCGAGTGTCATAGTATGCACACTGCACACTGGCTGTCTTTGTATGCCAGGTTTTGTTTCCTGAAAGGCCGACTGTTACACCAATATTGAAACTTTCTGGAAACAATTACTACATCGGTTCGTATCCGTCGTCCCATGAGGAGTTCTGCTTGGGAGTAAGTATCCTACAGTGGCAGAGGTATATTGATGAGCTAGCAGTGCTTTGATGGGCGACCTCTTCAGCAGGTGCTTCGCAGTCTGTACATTCATTTCCATATCACCATTAATATGTGTATAGTATGGGCTACTTGTGGCATGGTGCGATCCCCATTTCCTCTCAAACGACCTGAGTTGTGCAGACACAAATTGAGGCCCATTGTCCGACCGAATGACAGTAAGTGCTCCGAAGTGAACAAACATTGAACTGGATGTTTGCGTGGTATCTTGGGTTATCCTTTTGAGTTTCTCATGTAAGAAGAACCGTAAAATATAGTCCACTACTATGAGGTAGTTCTCTTCGTTTTTGTACAAGAAGGCCATTCCAAGCACCTCCCATGGATGGTTCGAGAGTGACGTGTGTAGCGGGGGTTCTGTGCCTGACTTCTAATGCTCTTCGCACGCTGGTCATCTTGAGACATAGTCTCTAATGTACTGGCTGATGCTGATCAACAAACGGGCTGGAGGGCTCACGTTCTGCGTCTACCTATGGCCTGGTGACCTCTGTGAATGTTTTCCAGCACCGCTAAATCTGCATACTTTATAAGATTACTTTTTTATTTTCCTTGAGGGTAAGTCATGGGAAACCTCGACATGTTTCTATATACTTCCAGAGGTAGTGACAAATCTGTGGGCCAAAATATATTGAAGTAGTTCTGACTCTCGCAACATTTTGATATCTTTGTTACGCATTTGATCCTTGCAGTATGTTGGCTGAGGGAGAAGATTGCTCTATGTTAAGCAACCCGTGCTCTTTATGGACGCGTCGAGGCTTCTTGGGCTGCTGCTGTCCGTTTACGCTAGCGGTTTTCATGACTGTACATCCGCTGTCGTGAATCTCATTTCGAGAATGGGGATATTGTAATGTCAAACTTAAGCCGCCTCATTCGCAGACATTATGAAGTTAAACGGAGCTCATTCAGTCGCTTTGATGACAGAAGTAGTATGGGATGCGTGTGATTGATATCTGCGTGGTTCGGCTCGAGGCTGGTGCGCTACTTCTCTTGAAGTAGACCTCCTCGAGTGCAACATAGTGTGTACTTTGTGTACCTGGGTTGTTCTTTTTGCTGCCAGGCAGAATGACGCGAAGTACACTTTCTTGCCAGACCACTTGAAAATCTTGTCAGCTGTGGGGCAGTTGGTGCGCGAGTGCGGACAAGCAGTGGAGCTGCACCACTTGCTTGGACAGAAAACTTCTTGGTCCCGTTGACTGTTGGAAAATGGTGACTTTTCGTTGCTTTTGACTCGTCGCGCAGAAGTTGTTGTGCACCTCGCCGACGGTCGCGTTTGACTGCGCTAGTGCACTAGCGCAGTCAAACGCAGCTATAGGAACTGCGACCATGGTCGCAGTTCCTATAGCTGCTGCTTCACTGTCTCTGAATTGTGTACCATGGAGATGGCAGTTTTTAATGTCAATTCTGCCTTAAGCTGGAGCTTTTGACTCAACTTGACATTAATTAAACCTCCCAACAAATTGATCTCTTACTAGCTTTTTCTTTTTAAGTTTCTGTGGTTGCACGTTTCTGCCATATTGTACAAGTTCGCGACAAAGGCTTCGACGGTTTCCTTTGCCTTTTGTTCACGGCTGTTGAACTTGGCCCGTTAGTAGATATCGTTCGTACGTAGCATGAAGTGTTTCGCAAACGCTCGCGTCATGGCATTGTATTACAATTTTTCAGCTTCGGTCAGATTGAGCGAGGGTTAGAACGCCTTCCTCCTCAATGTTGAGTTAAAAAAACAAAACTGCTGTAATAATGTCATGCAGATGAATGTCACTTTTTTATAACAGAGGTAGAAGTGATCTGTCCATGTCTTCCACTGCAGTCTGCAGTGTTTGTCTAATATATTGTTCACCTCGAACAGTAGTTCTCAAATGGAGGTCCTCTAACTCTCTGGGGTTCGCGAAGGCATTCTAGGGGTCCACGAAGTCCCGCCTCATCAGTCAAGCCCGGCAATAAAAGTTGCCTTTCTTATATTGAGAAGAAACGTTCAATTTTCGAGTGAGTTTTCTCGTGTATATGTCAATGAGAGAAGTCTACTTCACACTAGCCCCTCATCTCTAAAATAATCATGATAATTGTCGTGTACATTTGCCTCTCCCCCACCACGAAAGGGGTCCTCCATCACATCCGCCGATTCACAAGGGGTCCGCGAAACATCACAACTTTGAGAACCACCACCCTAAAATTGCGTTCACACGCAAAAAAAAAAAACGTACGAGGGAACGAAAAGGGTACAAAAAACACGGCGTGCAGTTTGTCCCTTTTTCCGCTTGTCTATGTGGTTTTAATGTAACCTAGTGCATTATGAGTTTATCACGAGAAATGTACCATCATGATTTTGTTTTTTTCGCTACCGATACCGGCAACTCAGAGGTAGGTAAGTATGTCCACTTTCTAAATGTATTCCCGCGTCGTGCGGACGTTTTGGTACTGCTCGTCGCCAGTTTCTTGTTTTGAGTATGTTAGGCTTAGGTGGATGTCGATATATTTCGCTTAAATTCTTATTTATCGCGGTGATCCTGCTCGTCGCCAGCTTCATCTATGGCGTTCTCGGCGCTTTTGCGTTCACCACCATACCTCCTGGCAGCGAGCTTGCAAACCAGTGTGCAGACGAAGAGTAGGGCTATATAAGACCCATGAAACGTAAGGCTGCCGTTGCTCTTCTATATTTTGTTTTATTTCACCAACTCCGAGTTAAACTCTAAAAAATAAACTTTCTTTTTTTTTTGCGCAACGATTTTTGCGTGTTTAGATTCAGGTATGTACGTTTGGAATTCAAATTTTGTGAAGCTTGTCAATTGTGCTGGTCCTCACGGCCGCCACCGCCGCACCCTGTACTTCCAATAATTTCGAACGTGGTTGAAACTTTGATTCCAGTATTAAATTAAAGCTTGTTCTAGGTTATGTAAGCCACCATATTCTACATCTTGACTGGCTCGTATCTCGCGCCGCCCGTTGGCCAATTCTGGCGACAGCGGACGCAGGGCGAAGAAAATATTGTTTGCCTAGATCGGCGGTGAACAGCCCGTTGTACGAGTCAACCCCGAGCGTCCAAGCTGCATGCGCAGCTTGGAGCACACCCATCGTTTCGGAAAACGTCTGCGCCATCTATGAAAAAAAGGCCAGAATTAAATCGCGGGTGAATCCCCCTCCATACATCTGTGCGTGACTCAAGCCTAAACATTCTTTCACTCTTGTCATGCAACGGGCTTCCTTCGGAGATATCGGGGATCATATCTCCGAGAGCTCTGCGGAAAAGTAGGCACACAGGTAGTTTCTTTAAACCGAAGGGAAACAGGAAGGAAGGGGATATATGCTCCGTTCTTCACCGCAGCGAGCGTGACGGTCGAATCTCCGTGCAGACAGCCCATTTATAGCTTACATCGTGGTAAGAGAAGATGACACCATTACTTTAAAGCCCTCTTGTTTATTCTCGAAAAGGCTTTTTTTTTTGCTAGTTTTTCTTCTGGATCTGAATTGTACTTGAAATACTCTTCTTTGGGCCCACAAACCCTAAACCTAGGGGTTGCGAAGCGAGACTATAGATTTTCATCTTCAAAGGACGCAGATTCATTTTCGGGGGCCGAAGCTTCATGCGCCTCGAATTCAGCTTCATATGCCGTCGCTTCACCTTCAGGAACATCAACTTCAGCTTCAGGAGTAGCGGCTTCAGCGTCAAGAGAATTTAATACAGCTTCAGAAGTATCGACTCCCGTGTCAGAAGCATCACCTTCAGCTGGAGGAATATCGACTGGGTCAGGAGCATATAATTCAGGCTTAGAAGTAGCGACTTCAGCGTCATCACCATCTAACTGAAAGTCAAGAACATCACCTTCAGCTGCAGGAGTAGCGACTTCGGTGTCAGAAGCATCACCTTCAGCTGCAGGAGTAGAGACTTCAGCGTCAACACCGTCTAACTGAGCGTCAGGATAATCTAACTGAGCTTCAGGAGCAGCGACATTAGCTTCGGGGTCCTCCAGGTTTACTGTTTCCAGGATTGCCTTCGAGGGTTTCTGTGGAAGTTGACCGACTTGACCGACGAAGTCGAAGAACCGGGGCTTTTCCCCGGATGCAGTCACCAAGCAAAGTGTAGGTTCGAATTGCTCATGGAATCCGTTCCTGGTGAGTAGCGAGACGATTCTTAGCTTGATGTGCAGGGGCAGTATTATGTAGGGATTTGTCTGGAGAATCTGTACTTTCAGCTGTCCCTCTGCAGAAAAAATAAGGAGAATTCGAAACGTTGGATTAGCTAAGATAGGTGTAAAGACGTCTATATAAACAGCTGACATCTGCAAAGCGTCACTACAGTCAAAAGCGAGTCTTTTTCTTTCCCGAAAGAAATCTAAATCTTATTTTAGCCTCAACAATCAGGCTCACGTGATAAAACATTAACGTTCTGCGAACAGGAGTGGAAATTGTTTCCATTATACTCTGTATGGGGCGTGATCTCGTTGATCATTTGCACGCGTTCTCGCGCAAACCAAACCATAGATGAAGCCACGCGCTCGCGCCAGTAGCTTTGACAGCGTTGCACGCTAAGTATGAAACAGAGTATAGGGTGCCTCAATAGAGAGTTTTAGTAGATCGTTCCGATGACTCCGATAACGACACCCGATACTCTGCCTCCGCCTTTGCGCTTACATATATAGTATCGTTATCGGGGGTATCGGAGGTATCGGAACGATCTACAAAAACCCTCTAATGTCCTTCTGTTTAGGGTGATGCCACCCTTTGTAGTAGCCGATGCCGACAGCACGCGCTCTCGGGGAAAATACAAAGAAATCCACAAAAACAAAATGTCGCCATAGCACAGTCAGCGCCACAAACGCGTGCAGGGACACGCTCTTTTACGTGCTTCTGAACAAAAAAGAAAAATAAAAGTGTGGGACAAAATGGCGAGATGTCTCCACCCTAAGCAAAGCGCACATGAAGGCACCCTAATCCACCCTAAGCAAAGCGCACATGAAGGCAACCTAGTTTCTATAAGGTAATATCAAATTGATGCACGGTAAACACCCAGTAAGTCAGTTGTACGGCAGCGGTTGTTTTTTTTGTTTCAATTATAGTGTGAACCATTGTCGTCATACAGGTGCACATGAACCTGACCCGCTTTAAAGTCTGGGTCACACTGCACTGCTTTTTTACGTTGTTCATACAAAAAGGTGTAAGAATCGGATGTGCCCCTCGAACTCTGTTTTGCCCGGACGGAGTCTGACCGTTCGGACGGCAGATTCCGGCCCTTGCCGTCTGGCGTGCGGATTATGTCGATCGTTCTGCTAGATTTTCATTTCGCATGACCATGATCAAGAAATCGCGTGCTTCATGTTTTCAGACACCGAGAGTTACTCCGACGCACTTATTTTGTTTTTCGCGACCACTGCCAGGGTATTATTCGCAACTGCTGGCTGGCCACATTCGAATTTGTGGAGACGCCCTGGAACACGCCCAGCCCGCTTTCGACCAGTGGTGCCTCCTCATTTGCCTGCTATAGCTCCCGATGCGTGGCCAAATTCTCTCTATAGACGCTTTGCAGCAATTGTGCATGGGCGCCGCTATAACCGACCTTCAGTTTTTTCTTTTCCACTTATTCCGTTCGCATCACTTCATAATTTTCATAGAAGGAAAGGTTAGTGCCACTTTAGGTGCTACTGTGTCCTCCTCCCCAGCATAGGCTTTTATGGAGACCCTACAAAGTCTCCAATCGGAGATGTAGTATGAATAAATAAATAGTAAATAAATAACTGGATGTTATCGCGCATGGTTGTCGCACGCTCGTGTCGTTTCGGTTCTCTATTGGTTCAGATCAAGGACGGCATCAACAATAGAAAATGTGCTAAACATTCTGAACTTTTTTTACCTATTATGTTCAAAATACATCAGAATTCTTATTTATTTTATTTTTAATGTGTTGCTAGAGCCTAATTCACTAGTTCGAGCGAACTCGATGCACAAAAAAAGAAAATGTCCTGAAACGCTCTGCAGGGTCCCTTTATAGAGATTGTCCGGTGATATTCGGGAGTTACTAAGCCTAGAGAGGGCCCAAATATAGTCAGATGTAATATTTATTTCCTTAAAAGACGTCACATGTTTGAACTCAGTTATGAACATCATACGAAACTTCACGCCAAATTTCGCAAGTATGCATGGCTGGCATATCGTGACGTCACATCCGGCATGGTAACGTCAGAGTCGCGGGCGTTGACTTATTCCCGGTTTCGATCAACATGGTTGATGGTTCGTTCAAAGACCATCGTTGAAGAATTGAGCTTCCCTGAATACCCTGAATCTTGCATTTTTTACAATTTAGTTATTTTACTGAGACAGCACACAAGAGCTGTCGTAGCTCTCTTTGCATGATGTTGCGTCGGAGGTCCCGCTGTTGCCAACGAAAACGCTGTGTGTTTTGCGGGTTCAATCTAAGAAGTTGGGCTCTATTTAAAACTAAATTACTTGTGTGGCGGAGGATTCAAAATTTGGTTATTGTGCGGATAATATTCCTAAAAGCTGAAACAATATATTTTAATTGTTTTCTGAAAGAAGAAAATAATTACCGGACAATTCCTATAAACGTCTCTCCTGACGTCACGCGCTTGGAGCTCTTTTCCTTCTATCTTGAAGAAGGACCCGAGGGGATTTTCTTACGACAAGAGCTTCGCCAAAAGCACGGCAAAGAGAATTATACGTCAGCTGTTACGGCCGGTTCACACAGCACCGTTTTGATACGTAAAGACCGGTTCAGACACTTGCGTTTGAATGCGTTTGACTGCGTGGCGTCGAGAACCAAAAGCGAGTCACCGGCACATCTGTGCTTCGTATAAAGCGTGGAATCCAATTCAAGGAATCATCTTGGCACGCGATACAAGCAGCAGGGATGTCCTGGTTTCTCGCTGCCGGAACGTAGTCAAACGCAGTCAAACCCAACTGTCTGAACCAGGCATTAGAAAGCTTACACGTACGCTTTCGCCGAGATACTACCAAAAGTGACCGGCACATCCGTGTTTCGTACGAAGTGTTACAACCAGTTAGCTTGGTACGCGGACTACGAAGCATGGATCTCCCGGTGACTTACGGTCGTATTCCGACGGAAACGTACGTAAGCTTCGTAACGTAAGGAAGCAGTGCAGTGTGACCCAGACTTTAAAGCGGGTCAGGTTCATGTGCACTTGTATGACGACAATGGTTCAAACTATAATTGAAACAAAAAACAACCGCTGCCGTACAACTGACTTACTGGGTGTTTAGCGTGCATCAATTTTATATTACCTTATAGAAACTAGGGTGCCTTTATGTGTGCTTTGCTTAGGGTGGAGCACGGTGGAAGAAATACATTTAGGTGGTGACTCTGGCCGCTCTTCCCGCGAGGAGCGAGCGACCAGATCGTGTTCGGAGCTAGCATCGAACCAGGAGTATACTCTGTTTCACCTTATGATGTACCGCAGGAAAGGCTACAAGCGCGAGCTCCTTGCTCTGGGGCACATCTCGGCGGCACAAGCTCTCGTGACTTAAGAGCGGCTGCCAACGCTATGAGCTCGCGCTTCTAGCCTTCGCTGCGGTACAACATAAGGTGAAACGAAGTATAGTTACTTCCGCGCCGCCGCGGAGGGCGCTGAGGTGTGAGCACCGTGGGTATGAGGTCTCTCCTCGGCGGCCACGGTTTCGGGGGCGTAGCTTGCTCGCCTTTTTCGCGGTGTGGTGGTGGTGTGCGGCCAGTGGCTGGACTCATGTTTTGCTTTGGTGCTGTGTCGATCAAAGGTGCCACCATCGTGCACGAAGGTGAGCCTTAACCCAAAGAAGAAGTTATGCTATAAGGATGGGAAAGACGTGCTTCGTTCCCAACTGCAATTCGGGGTACCGGAACTGTGCAGAGCGAGTGTCCTTGTTGAAAGCTCCATCGAATGACGTTCGCCTGGAGCAGTGGCGTCGTGCAATCCCGAGGGCCGATCGCAAGTTACTACCTAGTCTCCTCATCTCGTTGACCAAGTGAAGACCAAGCTTCACAGTCTAATTTCTGTCGAAGACTGGGAATGCGAAGATGTCTGGACAGAAAAGGCTGAAGAAACCAAGGCTGTGGACTGCATACTATATTGTGTAACTGGGTTTTTGAGTGTGAAAATGAAAAAAAGCTACACGCTGCCCTGCATGCCGATCCGCTTCCAGCATCGACAAAAACACTTCTGCTGAAGCAGCACTGACAAACGTGAAGAACAGAGGAGGCCTTATACACCCCAACAAGAACCTTTTCCAGCTACTGAAGAAAGCGGAACAGTTCTTCGTGGAAAATAAAAGCCACCAGACTGTCTACTGGGACACAATCGACAGTGTACTTGACACATGCACAATAACGTTTCCATGCGCTGAACACAAAGAAGAAACAGTTGCCCAGTTGCTCCACTACTACTTCAGCATGCGAATGCGACAACACTGTCAGCATATTACCATGAGTATGAACAAACAAGCTCAAGAAAAGAAGAAATCAGCAAAGCAGCGCTCGTCTTAGTTTAAGAGCATGGGCGAGAAACACAGGATGTAGGAGATTGCGTTCTTTGGTAGTATGCAGTGAATTCAGCTTTTGTGTACATTTTAAAGGGAAAATATTTGTTAGGTCTTTTTTTACAGATGAAAAGTGATTTATGTCCTATAACCGCTACTATTGTTTGACTTTCAGTCACTGTGTCATCATGTCAGTCAGTATGTCATCATACTGTGTCATCATTTCAGTCACTATGTCATCATAAATATAATTTTTTTCTGCTCACAAGGTTTGTATGTTCCACAGTACAAGTTGACATTGTATGTATAAACCATTTGTAATGCTATAACCTTTATGCGCATGTAAAGAATTATTTTGGCCCCACTATGTAACATTATTAGAATTTATTTTTTTCAATAAGAAGGCAGGAGCAGGGTGGAAAAAATCACCCGACCTCCTATAAAGCCACGCAATGTGTGTAAACAATTTACGGAACTGTTACCAAACATGCTGTTTGACAAAACATGCGAGCACGACCCAGCTGTTTACTCTAAATTACTCTAAATTATTGAAGGCCCAGTAGATTATGCCGGGAAGTTTTATATTTATACGAGTATTTTTGTCACGTTAAGTCATCATCGGAATGTTCTCGTTTAAAAAAAACAGGAACCGCACGGGGGAAAAGGCAATCAGTGCCAGTGCGCCAACATAAATCCATCATTTCAGTACACAGTACACAGGGACCGAGTAACAAATGCATAATTTCCTTCACAAGCCCTCTACAAGCCTTCACAAGCTCCTCCAGAGCCGTTTATTGAGAGAGTTTCACCATACATTGGTTTGAATAGGCGAGCATCTCCGGGGCCAACCACAGGCCGCGAAACAGCCCCTAGCGGTGGTCGTGTGCTCTAAATTTGTGACACGACTATACTTCGTTTCACCTTATGTGCGAGCGAAGGCAAAACTGGAAGCGCGAGCACGGAAGCCCAGCGTTCAGGCTTTGCCTGAGCGCGCGAGCGGGAGAAATGCAAAAAGCGCTGGTCTCGCGCTTATAGCTTTGGCTTCGCTCGCAGATAAAGTGAAACGAAGTATAATTTGAGCCGTGCCGAGCGGGACTCCGCGTCTCAAGACGCTCGCGCACCCCACCTTTGCACTGCTTTTTCAGCCAGTCTCAGGACGCTGTTCTAGCAGTGCAGGTCAAAGGCGTGGGCACGAGCGCGTGGCTTTGGAAAGTGCCTCCTATGCACGAGGTCTCGTACAAACAAAGCGTTTCGCTGAGCTAGGCTCACGCGCCTGTGCCTTTGTCTTCACTGCAGACATTTGTGAGATGGAGTAGAGGTCTCCTGATTGGTCGACGCTGTGTCACAAATTTAGTTTACGCTCTAAGCGTGGGGGGAATATTCGGCGCTGGCGGCGGCCCTTGCTCCGCCTATTGTCCAAACCTCCTAATATACGGCTCTGAGCCTCTAAACTTGGGCGCCATCTATCCCCGTGCGCGTGGCGCGCTCGCGTGCCTAACATAATGTGGTCGCCGCGTGAGACAGAGTCATCACCTAAATGTATTTCTTCCACCGTGGGGTGGAGACATCTCTGCTATTTTGTCCCACACTTTTATTTTTATTTTTTAGATGCGGAGCATCTTTTGCTCGGGTCTATGTCCCGCGGCGTCGTAGTCCGCACCCACACTACGCACGCGCAACTGTCCTCCTTCCCTCTCTCCAACAGCTGCGCGTTACTCTCTCCGCTCTCTCTCTCTCTACCAGCTGCGTGCACTGCGCGTGCGTTCGATTGTACTCACACCGCGCGCGCACGCGCAACTCTCCTCCTCTAGTCTCCTCTCCTTCAAGTGTGAAAAAAAAATAAACGGCGAGCGGCGAGCGTTCCAAGTTTCTCTGCCGCGAGCCGCGACGAAGGCTCGCGTAGGGTGTAACGCTAGGGCAGTCGGTGGCGCCATCTCTCGACGTCAGCACGCAACTGACTCTTTCCTCGGAACCAACACGATGCTCCGCATCACCCCATGGTTCCCCTCGGGAAGATGGTGTAATTTTTTTGTTCAGAAGCGGCGTGAAAGAGCGTGTCCTGCACGCGTTTGTGGCGCTGACTGTGCTATGGCGACATTTTGTTTCTGTGGATTTCTTTGTGGATTTCTTTGATATTTTCAACCATGAAGAGTAACTAAATTTAACTCTTACGCGCTATTCTCGTGGTACATCGCCATTTTCAAAATTACTTGTACATCTTTCTTTGATCTCTGCCACAATTATTTTAGATCAACGTATTTGCAGCTTCTTGGAAGCCACAAAAAAGGGGTTCCTATTCTTTTCTGTTTTAAATATTGAATGTGTGCCTTAGACGACCCACGACTTTGAATATATTTGGTATGTGTCAGTTTGAACGGCATGGAAAAGAGAGTGAGCGCGCCTGAAACGGGCCAATTTTCTACCGGCGGTTTTCGGGCGGAAAGAATACGAACTTCGAGCTGCAAAATATCTTCTGGGTATTTTGCTTCTTGTCGGTCAAGTTCAAATAAAAACCTCGGCGACCATAAACACCCCGTCAGTGTCCCTTCAACGTTCCCGCATCAAGTTGTTTCCCACCTCAGAAGCAAGTAGGATAAGTGAGAAGTGTACGCAACGCCGCTGATGGGTGCCGAGTGGATACCCTGTTACGCGTGCGTCGTCCAAGGCGAGAAGGTGGAGAGTTAATCTTTTTTTTTATTCCGACGAGCAAAACACATGTCCAAGTTAGTCTAGCAGCAATGTCAGAAAGAGTCGAGGGTATCCCCTGCTGAGTCAGCAAGGCGCGCCTACGCCTGACTGGGCTTTGCTTGTGTGCAAATTCGAAGCAATCACAGGCGGATTCACGGGTCCATGTCTCTTTTTTCGCTGCCCGAAACTCGTAATGCGTGCGAACAGCCTGAAGAAAAGTCTTCCAGAGTGCCGAAATAGCTAAGTTTTGGCTTTGGATTGCGGATTAAACTGGATTTTGGATTATAAAATAGGTTTGCCGAACGCAAGTCAAAAGGTCGCGCATGATCGCCGGAAAGCACCAACCGCGTGTCGGTGTGTCTGAGCGGGTTCGCTCGTGAACCGCATTCGCAACCGCTTCGCAACCGCTTTGCAAGCGCATCTCAACCGCCAGAGTCCGACTTGAGCCCAAGTCAAAATGCTCCCTACAAAAGACAGTCTGCGGACCCTGCCTGAGCTGCAGACACTGCACGAGGCGTGTTTATCCCTCGTGCGACGGTCCTACCACATTGGTCGACAAAACCTGCGTACAGACATGTACGAAACATACACATGTTTGCTTCACATACTTACATATTTGAAGCAAACACGCTTCAAGATGCTTCAAGTGTATCCGTACATAATTTCGTCACTTTCTCTGCAGCGGACATCGGGTCTTTTGTATGGTATATGAGCAACGTGACAGCGTTTCTTGGGTCATTCGGTAGGGATATGAGGGCACTATGTTGCACAGTGTTTTTCTTTCTATTTACCATGAAACACATTACAGGGCGTTTACCAACTCGAGGGCTTTAGGACTGATAAATCATTTTAGATCACACCTCTTTCTTTATATTGGTTTTGTGATTGCATGCTGTCGGCGGTGGATACCGCAATAGATGGAACCATTAGAAGAAAAAAAACATCGTTTTAACAAAATTCCTAGTCGAAATAAATCACGTTCGTTTCGAAACGGTTGAAGCTCTGTTCGGTGTTTCCTTAAAGGATGGCATAACATTAACTTCTTTTTTCACCGCCGCCATTGAATTAACAGCGGCAATGGTGCTGCCAATGTGGCAGGTACCTTGATATCGGCCTCTTGCAAGCGAGCTGCAACGATTGGACTTTTGATAGCGGGTGGTTACATGATGACAGCCATTGGGTTTTGGGCAGGCTCTGAGTACTTACGACGTTCAAAACACGTGGCCAGTAAAATCCAGTTGACGTTATCAGTGTCCAGGAATTGTTGGAAATACGGACCTAGAAAACATTAAGCGCGTATAAAGGCAAAACATTTCTTAAAAGCAACAATAATCAAACTAAGAATGACTAAACCAAAATCGAGTTTTCAATTGCTAGTTTATGGTGCCTCGTTCAACCAGCAAACTTTGCTGTGAATCCTGATCGAGTTATCCTTGATTCTGTTATCTGCTGCACCTTGAAAAATTCCGGCACCCCAAATTCACTTAATGGGTACCCTCTCTACTCCATCAAGTTCTTAGATATGCTTATTGTAAGAAATAAACAAAGAGAAAAAAATAAACCTTTACTGCAGTGGAGAAGGTGACTTTCAAACTAATACCCTTGTTACATGGGCACACTTAATTGCAGTTACGTTAAGCCACAGTTAGCGCACAATACTTGAGGGCAACATTCTGCGGCTACGCAGTCAAAGCTGAAGGGCGAACGTGCGCTTGAGCGTCTTGAGCACCGACCAAAGCAGTGCACACGCTGCCCATGTAACAGGGGTATAAGGCAGAAGAGCAAAATAATTTGTTGGCCTCGTTGGTGAAACATTACGAAAACAAAAAGCACGAAAAACAAGGACAAGCGCTTGTCCTGTGTAGTCTTCCTTTGTCCTTGTCTTTCGCGCTTTATTTTCGTAAGGCATTCGACTCTCGCAGATGCCGACATGCGCGGACGGTGCAGTAGTTTGTTCGTAAGCGGCATGTTAACATAGTCTTCCTCTTGTCCTTGTCTTTCGCGCTTTTTATTTTCGTAGGCATTAGACTCTGCAGATGCCGACATGCGCGGACGGTGCAGTAGTTTGCTCGTAAGCGGCATGTTAACACAAATACAACAAGTAGGCTTGGTTCCTGCTTAGTCATTGTACAAACGGACTGAAGAGATCAACCTGTGAAACATCATCCCCTTTCATTGTTAAGTATACACCTTTGAAGCGCATGAGGGCGCGTCCTTGCTGTGTTTGTACCTCATGCCTGTGCACTTTCTGGCTGGCCACTATGGCGAGCTAGCGCTGGCTGGACTGTGATTTAGCACGTGTGGATCCTGGAATACTTGTAAACAATGGAAAGTGAACGTCTATAAGTGTTCTCCACTCCACCAAGTTTTCATTTAACCACCTTGAGGGACATCAACGCATTCTTCGTGTTGCCAGTAACCCAAACTTGCAGACAAGCCGATTGATTTTCCGGTTGCGGGGCTGCTACTCTCTTCACGTCACTGCCGAACTCTTCCAGGATAAAAATACTTTGCGGGATAAGAGCAACTAAATATAGTGTGTGCATGTCGCTAATGGGATAAGGACGGGGAAATATTTTGAAGCCCAAGACTGTTGTGGCTCATGCCAGGAACGATTGATGAAAATATAGTAAGGTCGCATCACGTTATGCGGCCCAATCTAGGCATGCAGCTCTAAACGTAAATGACTTTGTTAGATGATAAGTTTTGTGCGCTGCGTGCTGTGACCTCCGGTGCGGGAATCTGATCTGGGCTGACCAGGTGGTCTTCGGGATGGCTCTGCCGTCCATTCATCTCAAGCAACAGTTGTATGTCGATGGTTTTGTGTGGTCACTGATGTGCATTATTTGATGCTACCGGTAGACCATATACCACTCCTAAGTTGGGCGTCGATGTTCGAGTATAATACTGGAAATTCGAGAGTCTAATATCTGGTACTGCTGCGATCTTCCTTGGGTAAGCGTACAGGCACTCAAAAAAAGCAATTAAAACATTTTACAAAAAAAAACATTTTTAATTATGGTGGGTGACATATAAAAGCAAGAAATAAGCTTGCCGACCAGTTTTTGACATTAAAATTACGAAGAATGCTGATGTGGTTTTAATATTGAACGAAAGCGCTCTTCACGAGTGACTTATTTATGTATACATTGACGCATAAAAAACATTTTGTAGCCGAAAACGAGGTGTTTAGAACGTAATGAACGAAGGTCATTCTTGGAAAGGTGGCGTGTAATCTTAAATTGTATTTGCAAGTCAAAATAAATTGTCACCAGGTGATTTGTTTCTTCCTCGTACCACCCTTTGCTCGGTCGTGCTGGATGCCGTCCTCGGTTTGGCGCGTGAGCCCCCAAGACTGCAGCTTAAATCTAAGCACTGTTTTATGACGCTTGATTTACTATGTACTCGGTGTCCCCCAAAACAACACAGGGTATTTTTTTTATTAACCGCCAAAATCAACTACGCATTGCTGAACTTCCATTCTCCGCCCAAAGGTAGCACTAGCGGCCCGAAACAAACTCGCCAAGATTTTATGACTATCTGTTATTTCATTGCGTGATTTTCTAAGAAAGTTCAATAGGAAAAAGGTGCCTGTTTTCGGTAACTGTTCACGGCTTACATACTCAGAGCTCCGTACGGTTGCCATTTTCCTATTGCAACTTTCAGAAGATCACTCGGTAACTTTTCAATGATATAACGCCTACTTTTGAAACTCTGGCGTCTGGTTCGGACCACTAGCCTCAGATTTGGCCGGAAAATGAG
>JAZHYW010053117.1:0-30304 GCA_037355805.1 Ixodes ricinus | reverse complement strand
GTAGCTGGTGTGAATAAAGTCTAGTAAGTTCTTGCATGGATGACATTTCAAGATTTTTAAACACCACAAGCCTCTTCTGGGGTTACTGCACCACAGGAAGCCGATTCCTGCAGGTTCTATCCACCCCGTCTGCTGCGCTGGAGCCTGATGTTAACCCAGTACGATAATGTAGCCTATTTGCAGACCTGGGAAACAGATGGGCAACGCAGACCTTTTCCAGCCGTCTTCTCAGAAGATTCAAGATTTTGAGATCCCTCCTGTTCGTTACGTTCTTCTCGCATCGAATCAATGCCGGAGGTACACATCGACGCATAAAAGATGGCACTGCTGACGAGGAAGGATCAAAGTTCTTTCCCGAGTACTGCGGTGAATCCTGCACGACTGGCTATCTGCGAATCCTCCAGAGGTTTTCAGGCCTTACTGCTCTCGCTGCGACGAACTGCCTGCCTATATTGCTTGCATTCTCTGGGGCAGCCGTGTCATCACACCCCTCCTCTTTGAGAAACAGTGCTGGGCCTACTGCAGAGTGGTCATCCGGGGATTGTGAGGCTGAAAGGGTCTGGAAAGGGGTTATGCCTGGTGGCCGGGCCTGGACCAAGATATAGAACGCCGAGTGCGGTGCTGTGTTCCGTGTCAGGAATTCCCAAACGCGCCAGCCCGCGCTTACACCCCGCCCACCCGTGGGAATTAACGACAAGATCGTGGTCGAGACTGCACGTCGACTTTGCGGGTCCCTTCCAGGGTCAGTATTTTTTCATCGTGGTGGGTTTGCCACTCCAAATGGCTGGGAAGTCATGTGAGTCAAATCTACGTCCGCCTCGGCTGTGATCACTGTACTTCGTACCTTATTCGCTACGGACGGACTGCCGGACGTGGTGGTCTCGGACAATGGTACTGCTCTCTCACTTCAGGCGATTTTGAGGATTTCCCTCCGTCGAAACGGCAGGTTCCCAAGTCCTGGTGGCACCGTATCACCCATCTTCGAATGGCGAAGCTGAAAGAATGCGTGCAGGAGACAAAGAACTCACTGCACTGTTTTGACGGTGCCAGCGCAGGGAAAACTACTCTCCGCATACACTCAGGTCAGACAAGCACACGCGCTGAACTTACAACTCTTGTGAAATTCGACTATCTTCATTTTCTCCTCTTCAACGCCCATGGTTGACTTTTTCCGAACGTGATAAGTAGAACAAGTAGCACGACATACGAGGAAAATTCTAAATACACGGAAAAAAAAACAGTAAAAATAAAAAAAATAAAGAAACGAAAAAAGATATAAACTATAAACTTTTACAAGTCGTCCCTCTCCCTCATCGCTATCATTTAGATAGAAATTGAAGCTCGCTTGGTCGACAGCGCTATAGAAGGACTACTTCACACACTTGTCCTTCAGCTGTGCTATCCTTTCCGCTTCCATTATTTCTCTCGTCAATGCGTTTCGAACTCCTACCGACCACAGAGCGAATTTTTAAAAATGGGCTACACAGCCACAGTCGCGACAATGGACTCGAGGGTGATCCAGCTACGACTCGGTGGGTGTTATAAAATGCTATCTTAAGGCCGGTTCAGACACTTGCGTTTGAGTGCGTTTGACTGCGTTGCGGCGAGAACCGAAAGCGAGTCCACCGGCACATCTGTGCTTCGTATGAAGACGTGGAATCCAATTCAAGGAATCTTCTTGGCACGCGATATAAAAAGCAGGGATGTCCTGGTGTCTCACTGCCGCAACGCAGTCAAACGCAGTCAAACGCAACTGTGTGAACCGGGCTTTAAACGATCATTTGGGGCACCTTCCAGTCTGGCCTACGCACTCTCTTACCACATGAGAGTGGGACCGAATATACTACTCCTTCAGTACAACTTGCAAAGCTCTTTTTTGGTGCTTTTTCGAACAACCAACTCCCCGGGTGTGCCGATCCGTTTACCTTCCTGCACAGGCTGAGAAGCTTATTTGGTCCTTCTATAGCGCTGTCGACCAAGGAGTACCAGTAGACTGATCTCACCAGCCAGTTTGACTACGCCACCGCTGCCTGCAATGCATCGAGGGAACTTTAGTCTTTCTTTGCACGTACGACAACCTCGCTGGAGCACCGCGGCGTGTAAACCACGAGAAGGCGCGAGGCCCTCGCGTGCACCGCCGTCTGCCTCCTGGGAACTAAAGTTATGGCGGCGTCACGCATGCGCCGAACGCTTGGTGAGATAGGTCTATTTCTATCTAAATGATAGCGATGAGGGAGAGGGACGATTTGTAAAAGTTTATAGTTTATATTTTTTTTCGTTTCTTTATTTTTTCTCATTTTTTACTGTTCTTTTGACGTGTATTTAGAATTTTCCTTGTATGTCGTGCTACTTGTTCTACTTATCACGTTCGGAAAAGTCAACCCGAGACGTTGCAGAGGAAAATGAAGTAGTCGAATACACAAGAGTTGCAAGTTCAGCATGTGTGCTTGTCTTCCTGAGTGTATGGTGTGAGAGTGGTTGTCCCTGCGCTGTCACCGTCAAATATGGTTCACCAACTCGCCCAAGCATCCATCCTCTCAACTCACTAAAGAAAACAATTCGGGGGGACTGGTCCGTTCGTCTGGCCAGGTTTTTGTTCGGGCAACACATTATTCCAAGCACTTTAACAGTAAAGAGCCCCGTGGAGCTTCCGTTCGGTCGACAACTCCGAACAGCCTTGGATCGGCTACACCTTGATCAACAGTCAGCTTTGACCCAGCGCCAGGAGGAATCTTTCGAGATCGACGGTCGGGAGGCTGTTCGAAAGTTCGCACAGGGGAGCCCCGTGTCTGCAATGCATTTCTGCGCAAGCGGGAACCGCTGGCTGCCCGGGAGATTTTATGCTAGGTTGGAACCTGTCTCTTACCAGGTACAGCTTGAAGACGAACGTGTGTGTCGGCGACACATCGATCATATCCGAAGTAGAAAATGCAATATGCCAATCTCTACTAACGAGAGGCAGCTGCGACATGCCAGACTTCGGAACTACTG
Organism: Ixodes ricinus; assembly: GCA_037355805.1. Classification (NCBI taxonomy): domain Eukaryota; kingdom Metazoa; phylum Arthropoda; class Arachnida; order Ixodida; family Ixodidae; genus Ixodes; species Ixodes ricinus. The sequence goes on along the minus strand of JAZHYW010053117.1, from coordinate 27,313 downwards.
GCCCTGACGTCGGGCCGGACGTCACGTCGAGTTCGGAAGAGCCCCTTCAGGATAACCTATCAACACCGCATCCGCATCTCCAATTCCAACTCCGGGCGTTTCTTCGCTAGGGACGCCCACAGCGTGAACAGCGTCATCCTCGGTACTTGCAGGACTACGTTTAGGAGGTAGGTGTGGTGTTCTAGCGTGAGAGCGCGCGGCACGCACGAGCATGGGTCGACGCACCTGCGCGTGCCAACGCGAGACACGGGCACTTCTACGCCGAGCCTTCTCGAACAGCTCATGTTTGTACATATCTGAGTTAGTAAAGCGCGGCGCATCGCGCTAAGCCCACCAAGGTGTACTCTCTCGCTCAGTACTTAACAGTCATCCTTAAAGAAAACCGAGGCTGTGCGTTGACCTTTAAAGGCCGATGTACACTTCGCGCTTTCCATTTTGGCCCGTATCTTCCTTTCATATATCCACTCCACTTTTTACCTTGCCCCAACTAGGCTCCCCCACTGCTTAGTAGAGGGGACCACTAAGAAGATTATCTTCCCTGTAGAAAACTGAGGTTGTGCGTCGGCCTTTAAGGCATGCGCGAGAGGCGTATATTTGTTCAATTCATTCCAAAACAGGTGCTGCACCTCCAGTTTTTGTCCGTCTGGATCAGAAGAAACTGGTTGCCGCTTGTGTAGTCTATGCGGAGGGCAAGTTCGTCTGCTTCTTGCGCAGGGGGTAGCGGTGACGTCAGAACACCGAGCCCTGATTGGCTGATCGCGATTCCCTATCTGAGCGTCGTCTGCTCCTTTGCAATGTCGTCTGCTCGCAACGTCGTCTGCGTCTGTCTTACCTTTCCTGACACTTTCGGAAGTGCAGGTCTTTACGAGCGAGCTGGACTTCGCCTTTCAGAGAGGGCAGACGAAATAACTCGAGTGGTACGTTGTTTTTGTCGAACAACTAGCAGATGCGCATCAAGGAGAGAAGTCAAAGGACCCGCTGGAGAGGTGTCCCGAGGCACTGAGGTTTGTTTGCTAAGTATCGAGAGTGAGGGTGGTTAGTGACCGCAAGTTGCCTCCGAAATACTTTTTCCCTCCTTTCGTGTGCGGCGAGACTCCTCACTGTTTAACGGCGTTGGCGGGTTGGCGCGGTTGGCACAGTTGACGTCGTCTGCTTTACGTCTGCTAGTCAAAGCGATGGCTGTTTTTCCATTTCCTGCGTCTGTCGAAGATTCACCGCTTTTTCACCAGCGAGAACGTGGCCTTCGAGAAAGATTTGTGTTTGTCCTTTGTCCCTCTTGTTCCCCTTTTCCAGGGATTATTTTCGTCATTCTTGTCCAGCTCGCTTGCACCTTTGCATTTAATTGCATTATAACAATAATTACTTCTTGGTGTCAACGAGTCTATGACATAACTTCCGCGATACGTTCGACGCCGCTCGGGTAGCTCGATCGGTCTTGCTCGTATTCTCTTCCACAGATTAGCACAGGTTTTAAAACTTTTGACATTCGGGTTTACGCCACACATACATGCCCCAATACGCTAACTGACAACAGCCTTTTAGTCGAGCGAGAAAGCTGTGACAACAAGCAGAGATCCAGCACTTTTGGGCTGTGATGTGCTCACAGTACCGATCGCACAGCCGCATTTGTTTATTTACAGTCACTACATCGGCTGTCATCTGTCTTTAGCTGATTATCTTATAACAACTCATTAAATGTGAGGTACCATTCACGAAACTCGTGCAACTAAACGTTTTAACATAGCGATGAACATGGTGTTTGATTCTTACCTGAGCGAGCGACTCGCCGCATCATGGTACTCTTGGGGCGTTGCAGCCACTGTTGTGGAAGGTCCGTCTTGGACAGTCCATTTAGACCCGCATAAAGTGCGGTAGCCACCATGTGGCTGCACTTTGCGGCCTCGCGAGGGCACTCACAGTGACTCTCTAGAATGTCACCTTCATCGGAGAGCGCAATCTTTACCGCGTAGCTACAATTCTTGAACGACGCCTGGACATTCGCGACTAGAGTGAAATTCTTCACCTCAAAAGAAAGGACTTATACTTCAAGGTATTTCCTTTCGCCTTTTTCGAAGGCCGCGTTCTCGCCGGTGAAAAAGCGGTGAATCTCTGACAGACGGAGGAAAGGTAAAGCAACCATCGCTTTGAATAGCAGACCTAAAGCAGACGACGTTAACTGCGCCAACCCGCCGACGCCGTTAAAGAGTGAGGAGTCTCGACGCACACGAAAGGAGGAAAAAGTATTTGGGAGGGAACTTGCGGATACTAACCACCCTCGCTCTCGGTTCTTTGCAAACAAACCTCGGCGCCTCGAGACACCTCGCCAGTGAGCTCTTTGATTTCTCTCCTTGATGCGTGTCTGCTTGTTGTTAGACAAAAACAACGCACTGCTCGAGTTATTTCCTCTGCCCTCTCTGAAAGACGAAGTCGAGCTCGCTCGTAGGGACCTGCACTTCCGAAAGTCGCAGGAAAGGTAATACAGACGCAGACGACGTTGCGAGCAGACGACGCTCAGATAGAGGGTCGCGATCAGCCAATCAGGGCTCGGCGTTCTGACGTCACCGCTACACCCTTCGCAAGAAGCAGACGAGCTTGCCCTCCGCATACTTCGTTTCAGCTTAAGTCCAGACGAAGTCGACGCAGCGAGCTACTGGGACCAATAAAGCAGCGTCAAAACAGCAGGTCACTAGGCCTTGTTTTGTTTACGATCGGTTCAGCGATAAAAGAACGCGTACGGAAACTTGACGAACACTCGGTAGAGTCGGCTGTGTCTGGCCTTAAGGCGAAACCGCAGTATAGGCTGCTTTGAAGGGCGCTTTGCTTAGGGTGATAATATCATCTGACCATTTTGTTCGGAACGCTTTTGTTTCTTTTTTGTTCCGGATCACGTTAAAGCGCGTCTCTCGGCACGAGCTCTTGGCATTGACAGTGCTACGACGGCATTTTGTTATCCGCTGTTTCTTTGTATTGTTCCAGAGAGCAAGTACTGTCGGCATCTGGTGCAATAAAAAATGGCATCACTCTATGAAGAAGGACACTGAGGAACCCTAGTGTAGTCCACTCTCAATTTCATGACTTTCCGGTTAATCAGGCAAACGCGCAGCTAACGCTGGCTCAAGTAGGTGTGATGTTGCATTTCGACGAGCAGGTTGTTTTCTGTTTGTTCTGCAGTATCGCTCAGCGGGTGCAAACTCCTGGACGTCGGTTGTGGTCCCACCGTCCACAACGTTTTCTCGGCTGCGAGAAGGATAAAAGATATCGTGCTCAGCGACTTCCTGCCTCCGAACCGGCTTGAAGTGGAGAAATGGATCCGAAAGGCGCCTGACGCCATCGACTGGTCCCATATCAGCGAATCGCTAGCCTGTTTGGAAGGACACACGTAAGGAATTGCAGTTTTCAACTTTTTGTTGTTTACCGAGCCGACTGAACGCTCCCGTGAAACGCACAAAGCATTGCGAATTGTTTTATATAAATAATAGAAAAGAAGATCATCAGGCAACTCAAGTTGAGGCTATAATGTACATAGGACTCGAACCAATCAGTTGATAGTAGGACGTTGGTGCTGGAGTCCCGTAATCCCTCAAGCTTGATTCAGTTCTGAATGGATACCCAAAACTAAGAAGACTAGCTGAAAAAAATGAACGAGCGTAAAATTCTTAACTGTAGAAGCGAGTTTATTCCTCGCAACTTTCACGGCCTATAGAGGACGCGCTAGGTCCTATCAAAATAGCTGACATATTGATGATCGTCGTAGAACATCAGTACGAGGTTGGATCTGCGGCAGGCACGTAGCCAGGGGAGGGGGGCACCCCCCTCCACCCGAAATCATCTATCTTACTGGGGCCTCCTCTCCCCCTCCTCCTCATACAGCATTCTGTCATGAGCGCCCCCCCCCCTTTTCCGGGTCAAAATCCTGGATACGTGCCTGGTCTGCGACGTGTAGTTCTAATTTTGTGAAATACAAGCGAAATAAGACTCGTACCTACATGATACTTCCACGTCAGGAAGGGGTAAGCAGACACCTTCATTCCGAAGCCGACCATCCAGGAGCTAGGATGAGCGTTTCTCACACCGCGGTACCATCATCGCTGAAAGTTGCGAATATGGCTCTGCTTTTATGTATCTTTTAAAGCGTTAGCATTAGAACGCTTGTTTTGACGAGAACTCGGTGGCGTCTTTTGTTCGTTAGTTGCGGGGAGAGAGGGAGAAGGGGGGGGAGTATGACGCGTACGACGCTCCCATTGGTCCGAAGCGCTGACGTCAGCACGCGTCAACCTCTCCCCCTCTTCCGGGAGCTGAGAAACTGACAGACACCATCGGATTTACGTGAAAACGAGCCCTTTCGTTTCGTCAAAGCCACGCGCATAGCTGGCGCAGAGCCAGAGAGGAGGAGGCGCCACGCAGCACTTTTTGATAACGAAGCCGTACTGCTGAATGAGAAGGCATCATCAGAGAAGGCCAACACTGGAGACAGATTGCCAAGTGCTGACGCAGCACTCGGCTTCGAGTCAAGTTTAGTCGAACGATGACGTAGTGCTCGTGTCCAATCTGTGTCCAGCGTTGGCCGTCACTGATGACGCCATCTCATTCAGCACTACGGCTTTGTTATCTAGGAGGTGTTGCGCCAAGCGGAGTAGAATGCGGGCATGTTGTTGCCGCTCTGCCGTTGCCGGTTGCTCTTTGTTCTGGCTTTCGGTAGTAGCGGTGCGTGGGCTGTGAGGTCTGTGTAGGTCTGTGTAGTGTAGAGTACAAAAACGAGGTGAAACAAATTACAGGAAGAATATTGGTGGATTTTTAGGAAATCCGTTAGCATGACTCTTGGGAAATGCCACGCACGTCCCCTTTTGGGAAACGCGAACACTGAACCCGTAACGAGGTAAAAAGGCGGCAAAAATAGAGCAAGCAAAAGAGAAAGCCAAAAAAGAAATGTGAAGGGTTTAGCGTCGTTTCTGTAAGGGAGACGTGCGTGGCGTTTCCAAGGGTCATGCCAACGCATTCCCTAAAAATGCACCAATGGATTTTTCTGTCTTTTTTTTCGATTGTGACTCTCGCGTTTGTTTGCCTTTAAATAGTGTTTGTTCTCGAGTATTCACCAGGAAAATCTACCACCAGCTCGCACGACCTGTTATTTAGCTTCAACGCTAATCCAATCTGCACTATGCCCTGGAAGCACGCCGCCTGCGTCACGCTAAAGACATAACGGGGCAAGCCTAAGCCGCACATAGTACGTGGTCACACTGCTAACACATCATACAACCGACAGTCTGCATGCATCATCTGAGGCATGTTTCATCCTTAGTATGACGGTCATACAATAATTGTATGCCGCCATGTTCCAAGCACACAAATGTAAAAAGCAAAGATGTGCTTCGAACATGCCTGAGGCGTATCCGTAGATAATTTTGTTATCATGACTGCAGCAAACACCGTGCTTTTTTTTTTTTAATGTGCGAGCAATGTATATTGGGAGTAAGCTTTTTCGATGCCAGAGTCTCTCCGGAAGCGCCTCTCAAAATTCCTGATTTTTACCTTCCGCTCGGTCGACAAATGAGAAGGGTCCAGACATCTCCTCAGTGGCGTCACTAGGGTCAGCGGCACCCGGGGCGGTGGCCCGCGGCTGCCCCCCCCCCCCCCCCAAGCTCGTTCCCCCCCCCCCCGGGCTCGTCGCAACACCATACCCCCCCCCCCTCCCGCCTCCCTTCTCGCGGCCCGCCGCGACACCCCCGGAGCGCTGCACCCGGGTGGTCCGCCCCCCCCACTCCCGCACCCCCCTTGTGACGCCACTCCATCTCCTCTTCCCTTTTCCATTTGCTTCTACCGAAGACCGTGTCACGCCATCGACTCTTGTTATTACTGTAACGAGTCCTTCTGAGACGAAATTTTACCGGAGAGCCGAGCATAGAAATGAAAGAGTATACGGAGTTGTTTTTCACTATGAGCAACTTAATTGCGAACATCTGATTGGGCATCGGTTCACACTTCAACTACTCAACAACTTAATAAGATTTAAAATATCACGATGAACTCGGGTTTTATATGTTGCATAGCATATGCTCAGTTTATATGTTCTCCTTGAAACCTAAAGACTATTCGCCTACTTCGGTGTGCAGTGACGATGCAAGTTTCTGAACATCATAATTTTGAGTGCGTGCCAACAAATGCCTTGTTTCTAGAATGTGTTGATTGTTCTCGAAGGCTGACCTGATACACACGGCGATATTTGTTGTTTGCCTGCTGAGAGACCTCTTGGTGCTCCTTGACTGAACAGGGACATCAAAAGCGGAGCCAAAGACATCGAAGAGAGAACGCGGAGGGCCATCAAAAAAGTCATCCCCTGCAATGTCCTGGAACCCCGAGTCCTTCCAGAGGAGCACAGGGAGATGTTTGACGTCGTCCTGTCAAGCTATTGCCTTGAGGCCGCATGCCCTGACGAAAGCTCATATCAGAAAGCGATGCAGAACATCGGAAACCTGGTCGCCCGCGGAGGCCACCTGATTTTGGGTATCATTGCTGGAGTTTATGAATACGACGTTGGAGGCATCACGCTGCCATCTCTCGCTCTCAATGATACGATGGTGAAAGATGCTTTGGCGAAAGCGGGATTTGAGGTCAAGCGCTGGAATACGTTAGGCAAAAATGACACACCGGAAGCAGCACAGATATTGCAGCGTTGGCAATCATCTTCTGTTATTTTGGCTCGAAAGCTTTGAAGTGATGTCGGGGATGTCATCTCTACGTCCGGTCTAGACAGACTTGTTTGATAACATACTAAAGCTTGCTGAGCGAAAGGTCTTCCTTTTGTGGCTGTTCTTAGTGTCCTTCACTTTTGGTTCGTGGCAGTTTGATTTATATACTAGTTTGCAGTTACGCAATAAAAGCTTTGTATACGAGAGCGTGAAGCAAATGACTTTCCTTTGAGAGTTATGTCTTTTTTATTCCGGGAATGAAATATACATGTTTGTGTGTGTGCGTGCCCGTGTGTGCGTGCGCGTGTGTGCTGTGTGTGTGTGTGTGTGTGTGTGTGTGTGTGTGTGTGTGTGTGTGTGTGTGTGTGTGTGCGTGTGCGTGTGTGTGTGTGTGTGTGTGTGTGTGTGTGTGTGCGTGCGTGCGCGTGTGCGCGTGTGTGCGTGTGCGTGCGTGCGTGCGGGTGTGTGTGTGCGCGTGCGTGTGTGTGTGCGCGCGTGCGTGCGTGTGTGTGTGTGTGCGCGTGCGTGCGTGTGTGTGCGTGCGCGTGTGCGTGTGTGTGTGTGTGTTTGTGTGTGTGTGTGTGTGCGCGTGCGCGTGTGCGTGTGCGTGTGCGTGTGCGTGTGTGTGTGCGTGTGTGTGTGTGTGTGTGTGTGTGTGTGTGTGTGTGTGTGTGTGTGTGTGTGTGAAGGGAAAAGAGCTGGTGAAAAATTGGGCCAGGAGCAGTCCGTGACGACGCCTTAACCGATTAGTCCATCCAGGTCACTGTTTTCGGCGGACTCAATTTTGACCAGCTCTCTGCTTTTGCTGTTAAGCCGGGAACACATTTGCGAAAAAAACGCCGAATTTCGTGCGAAAACCGCACACGAAAATCGCACGGCAGCTAGGCTCCTCCCTTGCTCCTCCCCTTTTCCGAAAATCGGGAGCGGTTCGAAAGATCTGCAGCGCCAGAAATTTTCGCACAGCGCCTCCGAATTCGGGGTGGAGGAGCTCGGTGAGCGAAAGCCCGGAACAGGACGGAACAAAAGATACGATCGGCTCGCAACATGGGGGTTCACGCAGCTTCGGAAGCAGCGCAGGCAACATCGTATGCCATCCGTGCGTTCTCATCTCAACCTTCGTAGAAAACCCCTTCTGTCTCTATCAAAGGGCGGTGGTACAACGGCTCGCGTGGCATTCAACGAGGTTTTAATAGCTAAAGTTTTTAAGAGGCGCGAAATATCGGACGCGCCAGTTCGCCAGACTACCGAACAGTCTCCTGAAATCGGAGCACGAAAACCGCAGTGCATTGCGATTTCCGCGCTGCGCATTCCACCTCAAGTGGCTGGTCTTCCGAAAATCGCAAGCCACGATTTTAGCAGTCTCTGATTTCTCTCCGATTTTCAGTTCGTTTTTTCGCAAATGTGTTCCCGGCTTTAGTCTCGAATTCGCTTAACTGGGTAGACGACAGCAGTTGCTGATTTAAGGGCCATGCTAGTTCCGAGTTGCAGCAGTTACGTGGCACGTCATTTCAGCTTGCAAGTACAGGGAAAGGGCCCGTCTTCCAATGTAGTTAGGAATCCACTCCTCAACACGGTGTCAAGCTGCATCGTATAAACGTTGGGAGTGAGGGAAGATTGACAAGTGCAGCCGTAGTAATATTGTAAACAAAGAGGGAGAGAGTGATTATTAAATTATTTTATCAAAGTTAGCGAAACGGAAAGGGAGAGAAAGCAGGCGAAATATTTGTCCAGTAGCGGGGATCGAACCTGAAACCTTCACCGATTAGAGCATCCCGGGCACTGGTTTTGGCGCACTCAATTTTCGAAATACTCTCTGTTTTAGAGCCCAGCTCTTAGGCGCCTGTTTCCGGCTTAAGCGGCGTCGCCGTCACCGGTCGCCTTCGCCGTAACCGCGGCCGCGCGGTGCATTATGGGTAAATTTCCCTCTTAATTTAGCGGAAAATTTCCCCGCTTAATATAACGGGAAAATTTCCCGCTAAATTTAGCTGGAAAAATTCCCCGCCAAATGTAGCAGAAAAATGTTTCCTCTAGATTTAGCGGAAAATTTTCCCCGCTAAATTTAGCAAGAAAATTTCCCGCTAAATATAGCGGAAAATGTTTCCCGCTAAATTTAGCGGGAAAATTTCCCGCAAAATTTAGCGGAAAAAATCTCCCGGCTCGGAAAATCTTTGCCGCTAAACTTAGCGGAGAAATTTCCCCGCTAAATTTGGCGGAAGAATTTCCCTGCTAGATTTAGCGGAGAAATTTTTCCGCTAAATTTAGCGGGGTATCTTTTCCGCTAAATTTAGTGAAAAATATCCCTGCTAAATTGAGTGGAAAATTTCTCTAAACTTAGTGGGAAATGTGCCCCGCTAAATTTAGCGAAACATTTTTCCCGATAGATTTAGTTGAAAATTTCCCCGCTAAATTGAACGGAAAAAATTCCCTGCTAAATTTACCGGAAAATGTTCCCCTAAATGGGAGGCGAGCAGGAAAAGAGGAGGGGTATAGCCTCCTTTCCGTACCTTCCCCTCCTCCTCCTCAAGAGCTGCACTCTAGATCGGCGTTACAGGGAGTTGTAAACGTCTTTAATATTTTATTGTTAGTGCCGAATTCGCTTAACTGGTTATACGACTGCCGTTGCTGATTTAAGGCTTACGCTAGCTCCGAGTCAGGGCAGTGACGTGGCACGTCATTTCAGCTCTTTTCCCTTCCCTTCCCCTAACATTGATGAATAAATTTAATAATTACTCTCTTCCCTGTTCGTTTACTATATTATTAAGGCTGCGCTTGTCAATCCCCGGTCAACTAGGTAGGTGACCGGGGAGGTCTGACGATTGTCTTTGTATGGTCCTTGAACTTTGGGGAAAATTTTCACAACGACCAGTTTGACGGAACTGGAAGAAGATTAGAACGAGGTCACCTGGAAGGTAGTGTACGTCATGCTGTTGGACGTCGTAACGACGTTTTGATGCGTCGTGGTGTTGCCGTGTGCAAGATCATTGTAAGCTGACGAGAGGCCTCGGAACTGGAAGTGAATTGGGTCATGAGGTCGTTGTCGGGATGTCCGTAGGATCAGGTAGGATTGTGTCGAGGTTTGAGAATGGGTCACGGCCATAGAGCAAATAAAATAGGGAGAATCCAGTCGTTTTCTGGACTGCCGTGTTATATGCGAACGTAACAAAGGGAAGCAATAGTGCCCCAGTTGGAATGGTCCGAATTGATATGCATTGAAATTATTTTTGTTAGGGTGTGATTGAAGCGCTCGGTGAGGCCGTTTGTTTGTGGATGGTAAGGCGATGTCGTGCGATGGTCCACCTTTCATGCTTGGACGAGAGCTTCGACTGTTTGTGCCAGAAAGGAGTGTCCCCGGTCTGTGATTAGGACCTGGGGGGCGCCATGTCATAGGATGATGTGATGCAGAAGGAATCGTGCAACGCACCCGGCAGTTGCATCGGGAAGGGCTGCCGTTTCCACGAATCGAGTGGTGTGATCGATGGCTACGAGGATCCAACGGTTCCCTGCGGTGGATTGGGGAAGAGGTCCAAGAAGGTTCACGCCCAGTACGTCGAAAGGTTTGCGCGGTGGAGTTAGCGGTTGCAGGAGACCGGTGGGTGCCGCTGATGAACGCTTGTAGCGTTGACACTGTGGGAAGAACGAAAATATTTGCAAATGGTGCGGTACATACCGGGGCAAAGGAAACGGTTGCGGATGTGAGCGTAGGTCTTGAAAAGACCGAGATGTCCTGCAGTGAGGTCGTCATGGAAATGATGAAGGATTTCGGTACGGAATTCGGATGGAACAGCCAGCAACCAGCGTCGACCTTCGGGCATGTAATTCCGGCGATAGAGATGACCGTCAATTAGACTGAAGTTTTGCGTCTTCTTAATAAATCTCTGTTTAGTGGAGAGGAGGGTTCCATTGAGTGGTTGAAGTATTGGTTGTATCCAGGGGTCAGAATGTTGGGCGGGGAGTAAGTTGTGAGATGAAATGGTGGCGAGAATCGAAGGTGGGACGGTAGTCGACAATTCCGTGTCATGCGTAGTGCTCGGTGGAATAGGGCAGTGGGAAAGTGCACCAGCATCATTGTTTTTACGCCCTGATTCATGTATTACCGCGAAGTCGTATTCCTGAAGACGAAGTAGCTAGCGTCCGAGACGGCCGGAGACGTTCTCAATGGACGAAAGCCAGCAGGAGCGTGGTGATCGGTTACTACCTTAAAGTGGCGGCCGTATAGGTAAGGTCTAAAGTTGTTTATTGCCCACATTATTGCAAAACATTCACGTTCAGTAGTTGAGTATTTGGCTTATGGTTTCGTTAGGGTTCGACTAGCATACGCAATGACCTGTTCTAGAGATGATCCGTATTGCTGCTGCACCTGCACAGCTAATAATCTGTGTCCGCATGCGTCGGTGTGGAGGGCTGTAGCGGCCCTGGGATCGAAGAAGCACAAAACACGCGGTGATGTGAGTATGGCTTGATGAGAAGTAAACGCAGTTGAGCAAGGTTCGGTCCACACAAATGGCACGTCTCTTTGAAGCAGCCGATGCAGCGGAGCTGCGATCGTTGCAGATGTTCGGACGAAACGACGGAAATAGAAAGCGAGGCCTAGGAAGCTTCTCAGTTCCCTCACGTTTGTTGGGCAAGGAAAATGCGTAATCACACGAATTTTTCAGGGTCTGGGCTCGCACCTGCTTCGCTGATGATGTGGCCGAGAACTTTAACTTTTTTGCACCAAAGTTACATTTCTTGGTGTTGAGCTGAAGACGCGCATTGGTAGGGCATGACAAAATTTGGGACAGTCGAAGCAAGTGATCGTGGTACGTAGCAGAAAACACAATAATGTTGTCCAAATAACACAACCAGGTCTTCCATTTCATGCTGCGGAAAACTGCATCTATCATTTTTTTAAATGTGGCGGGTGCGTTAGAATGTCCGAAAGGCATTACATTAAATTTGTAAAGTCCATCTGGCTTCGTGAAAGCAGTTTTCTCTTTGTCTTTTTTAGCCATTGGAATTTGCCAATATCCCGATCGTAAGTCGGGATATTGCATATATGAAAAAAGTGGTGAAAGTTTACAAATGCTTCCATTGATTTATAGAACACAGTGCCACTTTCGAAACATCGACGGACGTCCGGAACTTTTTTATTTATATTTTTTAAATTTGTAATTTCTTATATTATTTTTTATTTAACAATTTATTTCCGTATGTTCGTGTGTTCTTGTTTTCTATATTTCTGTCATTTTTAAGTGTACTCTCCGCGTATCTAGCGTTATTGTGTTTGCCTGGATTGTTCTTTTGACCTAATACTTTTTTTTCGTCACTTTACTCTTTTTTGCGTGTGTAACTTTTTTCGCCGTTGAATTAGATTTTTTCCATTTTTATCATCCCACGGCTGCTGTGTACGCGCACCCTGCTTTTGTCTCCCTCTCTCTCTGGAGGCCTTGGCGTTGCTGCAAGAGGGGGGGGGCAGGGGGGCGATCACCCCATCAGATATTTTACAAGTTTAACGCAAACAATATGGGGAGGGGAAGGGGGGGGGGCAAAGAATCGCTCCCGCCCCCCCCCTCCCACCCCTCAATCCCAGTCGCCCCCACGCCCCCATTTTCAAAATAGTTCCGACGCCTCTGAAAAGGGCATTAGAGTTGAAATTTTAAACTATGTAGCAAACAAGCGTTGCTTTCATGCGTCAAACGGTTCGCGCGAGCACGTCAATCGTTCTTTTCGCTATTTACTCCTATTTACTATTGTCGAGTCCTAAATGTTAATTTTCAAGCTTATATCACTCAGTGTCACAACAGACAAGTAATTATAACGTAGGCATTCAAGCCTTGACCGATAAAGTGGAACCTTTTATTGGGCGTTGTATGCCGATGCTTTTGCGGTCTGTACATGGCAGTGTTGTACACGTTCCTCAATACAAAGAATGAAAAATCGTTCCTCTTTTCTTCCGATTTTCGAAACGCGTTCCTGTCACAAGTTCCACGTGTGAAAAAGGAACTCGTTCCCATTACAGTAAAAATGAAATGGAACGTATCGTTACATATACGTTACAGCTGTATTTTGCTGATTACTATATTTTGTTAGATCGACGAAAGTTTTTTTATCTATCCCATCAAATGGGAACATACGAATTTCAATGCCGTGATGGAAGAGCACCAGCGGAATAAAGCAAGCGGAAGCAGGGTTTCATTTGTTGAAATATTCACCTTTGAAAATCGCAGCTTTTAACCATATTCATGTTTGTAGCCGGCGATTCAGAAGTGCCACATGTACTGTTTCTTCACAACGCACGAGCGTTTCGCAACAACTTAACACATTTAAGTCTAACATAGTCCCTTGCTCGAACTTATCAAAAGTTGCTTAACCATGTTGCTGTCCGCAAGACGAGCAAGTGAAGAAAACTGTAGGGCTCTTAGAAGGCCAGCCTTGCAAACTACAAGTCCTTCTTCATAAAGGGGGGATTCGTTGTTCAGATTAAAAGTGGGGACCATGGGAGAAGGAATAAAGGTTATTTTTGTGTATCTTTTAAGTCCCCAATGTTCGGGATACTAGGGTAGGTTCGATGTCTGGTAACCTGTTCTTTTGTTGTAACCGTAGGTCTCTTTGTGGAAGTTCAGTGATGACTGTAGTCGGCTTTAATTTCTGGGTGTATCGGGATTCGTAGAAGGAAAGAAAGTAGCTAAGTTTGAAACGACCAGTAAAAATGTAACGAGTTCCCGTTTCAGTTCTACCGATGCAAAATGGAACGGCGGCGTTTCTTCGTTCCTCCTGAAAGGAACGCGTTCCAGGAACGCCGTTTCGTACAACACTGGTACACGGGTAAATTCATGTCAGCTGCCAAGAACAGGAATGTGAGAATGAGGGGGAGGGGTGGAGGAGGAGGCTTTGTATATGTACGCATTTGGTCTTCGCACACAATTGGTGGAAGCCCACTTAATTTTCTTTTTTTCTCTACATTCCTTTTTGCGCTGTTCTTCTTCCCCGTCTTAAATATGATGCAAAAAGCTAAATCCCGCGGGAAAAAAAAATGTACAGATTGATGTGAGGCTGTTGGCCCATACCGAATTTTGTCTACCATGAAATGAGGTAACTCTCTAGCATTTAGAAAAAAACAAAAACAAATCAACCTGTAGAGACCGGCTGATAAACCGGTGTCTTTAACCCGATCCCGCAGTTAAGATGGAAAGAACGCGCGCTGGGACAGTGCCGTCCACATAGAAAATCCAAACGCGGGGATAGAACCAAAGCTTCCGTAGTTAAATCAATGGTATTTCCATGGATTTAAATATCAATCTAAATTCAACTGTGAAAGACACCAGGTTAACGCGCGGCTCGTTCATTGACTTGCATCAGGCTACACCGGTGCAGAACAATGTAGCGCAGTACACAGAAGTCCATTATACTGTACCTCCGGTCTGGGTTTTTAGATAGGCTGCACTCGTAAATCGAAAACTGCGGTGTGGACCCGAGACAAGAAATGGTTAAAATATTTTTATATGGCGCGAGCGTGGTTTAATTCATTTCTGTTTTAAATTGGGCGCGAAACTTGGCAAAATGATGATGATGATTAACTTTATTTTCAAAAGGGTGGCGCCATGGCCTCATTGGGGAAGGGGAACATAGGTAGGAAAAGTTTACATTGAAACAACTAAACAAAACAAAAATTTTGTTCGCAACGCTTGAAAATTTGTTAAGAAATTTGAGCGACTTTTAGCTTGCTATGTTTCGATGGCTATGCAACTTTTTATTGTTTGAATATTTGAAAAAAGTTCAACAAAATGCAAACAAATTTTCACTTTTTCAGATTTTTTGTTGAACTAATCGTTTTTCGCTTGTCTATAAAACCACTTTTAATAAAAGTCATGTAAACGTATTACAAATAAAAACTGTTTGACGCAGTACAACAAAATACTTAACGGAGAAAAAAACGATAAACTTGCGAAAAAAGTCAGTTTTGTTGCCCAAACAGTCGTTTATTGTACCCTGAGGTGTACCAAGTAAAATGCGAAAAAGAAAACGACTTGAGAAGAAGAGGTATTGTCTTTCTCTCTGAAAGTATAATCAAAATATTTTTTTTCTAAAGCGAGAACACAAAAACTATTGAAGTTAAGCTCCTGCGTCGTAACCTTGCATTGTTCCTTAGCGCATCTTCACAGCACAGCACGCCGCCTTACACGAAAGCTGAGTAGTTTTACGTGCGCGAAAGGCAATTCCTGGTTGGGAGTGTGATTTCCGCAGACAGTTCTGTGCATGTGCATTCTTGACTCGCAATTGACTTGCTGGTCAAAGTAATTGCGGATTCAGAACCACGGTCCCTTTCTCTTCGCTCAGGGGCTCTGAGCGAAGAGAAGAAGCTGTCGATCCTTGTTGGTCAGGTCTCACGCATCAGTGAGACCTGAATAAGCTTCTTGGCCTGCGTGATTTTGTGGCAACCAATTGCACTGAGTGCACGTAGGAAGTTCAGTGTCTTTAAACAAACAATAAATTTTGATAGTACGCACTGTACATAAGAGAAAGCGCTCTTTTCTACTCATATAATCCGGGCTTATAAATGTCAGGTATTTCAAGACGCAGGCCAGTCTTGTATTCAAACCAGTTCATTCAGCTTAAAAAAATATTTTTTTTTTTGCGCTGGTTAGTGAAAGGCAAGAGGTGAATCAAGTAACCTGCAGATGAATCAACGCACATTACAACTTTAGCTCAGATAGGTGTCACAGAAACAAAACAAAACGAACGGCATAGAGCTTAATTATTTTTACGGTCTTGTTGGTCTTCTTGGTCTGCGAAGGGCATGAATTGAACCGCTGCCACTACAACAGCCGGTGACGCATTAGCGATGAGAAAACTTTACGCAACAATCATATAGTTTAGAAAATAAAACCAATCAGAATTTTCTACTAACCCTCATCAGCATCCGTACGAACCGCATAATGTCTTGCCTTTACCGTGTTACCTGCCTTATCCATTGGTATAGCACCGTACTCCGACAAAAATTTCAACATTTTGGGGTAGGTTTCCGTTTGCAACTAGTCAGTGGTCGTTCTAAACAGCACTCGTTTTTCTGCCCGATCTTTCCTTTCAAAACGCTAGTACGGATACCGCTCTATCATTATGGCGTTTTCTGAAGGGAAGTCCAGGTCAGGTGATGCCGATGCCGTCAAGCAGAGGACACATGAGTGATGAAAATGGGCGGCTCGCGGCAGCGCGGGGCACTACCCATAGCAACCGGTGCAGGCGTCCCTACGTGACAGTGACCTACGCGCCTTGCGGCTCCGAGCTCGCGCACCGCGCATCTCGGTCGCGCGGTGCGTTCGTTGCGCGTACCGGCGAGCGGCGGAGAAGCAAATATGGCGACCGTTTGTTTGATCGGTTCCGCTTAGGTCTCGGTGCTCTATGCGGCTCTGAACGCTCTCGTGAGATCGTTCTAGTCGCCTGAGAAGCAATTCGAAAGCCCATTGGTGATACGGAAGGTATTGCGATATTACCATTTCAACTAGCCGAGTCCTCACGAACATCAACGACGGTGCCGAGTAGCGGCGGTATGACTCCCAGCAAGATTGGTTTGGTGCTGGCGGTTTGAGTTGAAGCGGGGAATCTGTTTGCCGGAATGTTACTGCCACAGCCATGCAAGAGTTAACACGAGGGGTGTAGAAAAGGTGACGAGAAGGTGCACTTTGCATCGGAGAGACCTTTGGCGTCGTCAGGTTTGTCGAGCCATACATTCGATGCCGCCGGGAGACCAAAAACTTGTCATGTCTGTCAAAAGTTTTTCTTCTGGGTTAGTACCTTGGACTGCGTTGGTAGGTATTTAGTTTTGTGCCTACTTTTTTAGGGTGATCGGGGATAACTTTTTGTCACTGCTCATTTCAATGTCACGGTCATAAGACCTGATAATAATTGCATTCAGTGCGACTCCCTATAAAGTCAATACAAGATCTCCGTGTACTTTCGAATGAAAGCGTCAAGTCTCATGAAACCTGGTCCGCGTCTCATACAAGCGATTTGCGCTAACATTTTCTGTTCAGTCTGGGCTTCTTAGGACCCCTGAACGCCTCAGTAGCAGCGTTCAAGAGTCTGTTATGTTCTGTGGTATGTTACCTTCAGGGCTGACACGCTGTGCGCCTCCAGCTGTCTCAGCGGAGTTGGACACGTTACATGTGAATTTTTAAACGATTGTTTTTGCAGTCTACACAATTTTTCATTGGAACGATTTCGATGTAATTTTAATGCCAGCTTGATCACTTGATCGGGTAGAAAAGAAAAACACACGGCTTTGCTAGTGTTGTCAACAAACCTTCTGCGGTAATGTTACTTCATTATTACTTTAATAGTAATATAATAATAGCAAAAGAGCGTATGCGCTGGTTTTATTTGTTTTATTTTTAATCTGAATACTGTAATTTACGTCTAGGGCATACATAGTGCGTTTTAAAGCGAAGTACTGCCAGTCGCTTTGCTTTCGGTGCCAATGGTCATAGGCCCCCTGCGCAGAAGCTTTGAACGTATCGTGGCGCCCCCGGTGGCGGGTGATATAGTGTCCAAGTAGTACAAGTCCAGCGGCCCCGCACAATAACAAACCTGTGCGAGCGGCTGTTTACCTCTACACGCAGCCGTTATTTGTTAGTTCGCGTAATCGCGACTCTCAATGTGTGACTCGTAGTCGCTACCGCACAACGTTACCCTGGGGACCCGAGCTCGACGCAAGCTAGTAATCTTTCCTTCGTCCAAGCATGTCGAAACCGGGAGCAACAAGCACGGCCTCGATGCTTCGAAACTTCGCCATCGACGGTACTTTTGCGTCGTCAACTGTCGTGAACAGGGAGGGCTTAACCCCGGAGTCGACTTCTATAGATTCCCATCGAAGCCGTACGAAGTCGAGCGGAGGGAACGATACTAGCCGCCCAGCGCAAGTGAGACAATTGTTTTTCTTGCCCTCCAGATTGTTCTGCTAAGCACGGCCACACGATCTAGCGGACGTGGCATGCATCGAAACGTGTGGCATGCGAATTTTACGAAGACGAACACGCCATACTGTCCGACCGATGGAGCGATACGATTGAACTACCTCTTTTTCAACGTGAGATCAGCAGTAAAAGCGCCGTCTCCAGCGAGAACATTACTTTGAAAAGACGAGCTTGCGCGCGCACTAACGCACTACAGAGGGCAAGAAGAATGTGCTGAAGACGAAGCTCCTATTGTTGATCTTATTTATCTTATGTTGCGTCAAGCGTACAACGAAAATGCCTAAAAAAGCTTCAAAAGCTTGAGAAGCAGCGAGCAGTACGAACGATCTGGTCGGCCGAGAGACGACCGGTCGCCGCTCGATCCCTTGCGTCTGCTTCCGCGGATTTTTGAGGTTGATCACCAGCTGATCGCGTTGGATATACGAAGGGACTGCAGTTTTGGAGTGTGTGCTTACAAGGCGCGTTAACGTAACTCGTAATGCTCACCTCAAGTTCGACATCATAGGAAGCTCGCCGTTTTTGCGAATCACAGTGCGCCTACACCAAATTCGCGTCTTGTATGGCGTAGACTCCGCTTACAAGCATTCATTGCTGACTTTCTTGCCTTTGCGAAGTGTTGAGGAACGAAAGAAACTTTCTACGTTAGAAATTGGTTCGATTCCGTGCCGTAAAACAATCGCTAAGGGGGAATTCATGCCGCCGGCCAACGTTTTCACGCAAGACAAATTCTAAATGCGCAAGTAAGTACTACCCAATACCGATAAACAAATCGTAGGGACCGCTACAAGCCGGTTATTCCGCAGCGCCTCCTGGGCAAAGGAAGAGGCTTTTGGCCCAGCAGCTATGTGCGTCGGGCGACGAGATTTCGCGTGCATGCGTTTCGGATACACAAATATCGCCGCGTATCGCCAGGTGGTGCGTCATTCCGGAGCGCCGCGCGGTGCCCAGTTTGTCCCCTGCTTTAAAGGGATACTACAACGAAATTTCGGCGCTCATTTTTTGGTCTATATGTGTTCAAAACAGCAGTATCACATGGAACATACCAATATCTTGTTAAAAAAAGTCTCGAAAAGGAATTTTTAAAACGAATTAAACGATTTGCAAAGAGCACCTGGTGGATGTCGCTAACGCCTCGTTTGTAATTCTCGCCTAGGAACCTTGACAGCTAGTGACGGAGGTTGTCTCGTCTCCGGCCACGACGAGAGGAGGGGGAAGGAGGAGCTCCCTCTTCCCGAGAATCCCTTTTGTGTGTCGCAGAAGTCACTATTGTCCCCCTACAAGATTATATAAGAATAACCCGACACTCGAAATTCGTACAAAAGCAGCCGCTTCGGTGGCTGGAACGACTAGGCCATCCTCTCGACGTCAGCCTCGCCGTAGCTTTGCTCGTCTTGAGACGACCTACGTCACGATTGCGTTGGATGTCACGTGCTCTAAGCTGGGCCTTCTCCGAGCGCTTGCCAGAGTGGGCCGTTTATAACGAAAAATACAGCAACCAGGATCAAAATACAAACGTGCGATTGTCATTTACGGATATTGTGGATCATATGCAACCTATTTTTGAACACGATGGGAATATTTCAAATTTCGTTGAAGTATCCCTCTAAGCGGGGAATACATCAGCGACAAAAACGGGCACCGCAAGGCAGTTGCCATGGCAGCTTCCGCGCACGCTGTGACGTGGCGGCTTGGCATAGGTCCACGTCACAGCGTCTTGGGCTGTTGCTACGGCAATCAGCACTCGGTGCCCGTTTTTGCCGCTCATGTGATCCCTGCTTTAGGCGTCAAGTTTTGGAGTGAGGAGAACTAACATCGGAAGAAAGGGTGCAACGAGCCTTAGTATGCAGTGGTGGCACGATCGATTCGCACACGACATCCGCTGTTGCTTGTGTTACAGGCGAAAATAAGGACAAGTCGAAGCGGCCGCGGCAAACTGCGGCGCGTCTTCAGCTGTACACAGGGACTCCATACGCAAAGCCGGTGAAGAATGCGCTTGAGAAGAGCCCTCTGCGAAAATCACACTACCGACCACCAATTGCCTTGCGTGCGTGCAAAGATTCTCAGGCTCTCGTGTCAGGTGGTGTGCTGTCCTCTGAAGAGGCGCTAAGAAACAAAGCCAGGTCGCGACGAAGGAGCTCAAATTCAATTTTTCGAATTTTTATTTGAACTACCTCAGGGTAAACGGTACTTGATTATTCAGCGAAACTGACTTTTTTCACTTTTTATTTGTAATACATCTACGGGGCTTCAAATAAAATACTTTATATTCGTCAAGCGCTAAGTGATCCTTATAAAGTATGCGAGAAATGTCAGATTTTTCGCTTTTTATTGAAATAAAAAATATAACAATACATTATTGTATATAAATCACAACAAAAACAAGCTAAGAGTCATTCAAATTAAAAAAAAAACTGTGAATCGTTTTAACACAAGACAAGACAACATCAAATTTTACCTAATAATTGAATAATTCCTAGTTTCAGGGTCATTTTTAAAAAGAAGTCACGCCCAGGCCACATAAAAAAGAAATGGAAAATATACTAGAAAAAAGTTAAAGTAAAAAGCCACGCGTTCTTTTTTTTTTTTTTTTGATAAAATCCAAAATGGCTGAGCGCAACGTCTGGAATGACATAGGACTATCAACGAGCCCATTGGCGCTGAAATTAGAGGGGGATTGTTTCCTGGGCTCTGCCTTATTTATTTACTTTGTTTCCATCGCGTAATTCTATTCCGATCATGCTGCTATGAGCATATGGGATCGTAAGCTCACCGGCATGCTCGTCATGAGCCATAACTGACCAGTAGGCTTAGGGACACCTAAAGGAGAGGCTTTACCTATACCCGCTGAGCAACGGCAACGTTTCCTGCGACTAATCGGCGCAGACGCGAGCTTGACGCAACGAATGAAAAGGTACCATGCATGTTCTTCGCATCAAATATTTCTAATAGACCCCGTGACTCTCCAACATGCAACATTAACTCACAACACAAATAGGTATAAAGACGCGCCACTGGTTTCTGCGAACCTGCTCGGCGGCCCGGGGACACGACGGGCAACATTAACTCACAACACAAATAGGTATAAAGACGCGCCACTGGCTCTGGCAACCTGCTCGGCGGCCTGGGTACGTGACGTGTACGTCGAAGAGTTTATTTGCCAACGTGGGTTCAGAAGGGACCGGGTGAAGCATACTTGTTGAAGAGTTGTTTTAGATGTGAAAAGATGCGTTCAACAGGAACTATGCTGCCATCTTCAAGCGAAGGTAAAGCGGTTTCGTTTGACTTGTTCTCTCGCACTTGAGCGTGAAAGCTGCCATACGCTTAATATCCAACGAAAAATGCCATGCGACTAGGTCGTTGTCGCAGGTGCGTCTTCTGATATCTCGCAAGCAGAGCTGCTGTGCATGATCAAAATGTACTTCCACTGCCCGGCAGACAAAATGGCAGCGCGCAGATAGTGATTATTAGAATCCGTTCAGTAGTATTTTCTTGGTATCTTGCAAATACATTTCGTCTTAAGTATTTGCTTACTCATCTTAATTCCATTCTCGCTATCTTGTACCTTAGTATCTCTAGGAAAGCAATTTTTGGCAGAACAATCTACGGAACTAGGGATCGTGAAACTGCAGGAAAGCTGAACCGATTACAAACTTGGAGTCAATAGACCAAACACAGAAACTGGAAACAAGGCACGATCAGAGCGCAGTCACTGAATGCCAAGAAAATACTCAAATGGATAATCCCAAGTACGCCCGCCCTGTGTCCTCTTGTCCACTTTTTTTTTCAAGTTGTTTTTGAATGGCACATTGCGCTTGAAGCTATACTCCGTGTTACTATAGTTGTGTGCAGCGTATGCGAAGGCTACGTCAGGAGTAGAGAGAAGGGGCGAGCACTCAGGATGGCGGGACGGGAGAGAATGACAATGGAGGGTGAGGGGAAACAAAGGGAGAGCTCTGGGAATGTTAGAAAGGAGGGGAGGTTTTCTCTCCTCCTCCCCAGCCTTACCAGTGCTTGCCGTTTCCCCTCATATGGGCGTCGCCTTCGCTCTGTAGTGCACGCAACTAGTGGCACGGAATATAGAAAAGTTCTGGTGACGTCATCCGGATTTTATAAACCTTCAGTCCTGAAGGCAGAGTGGTTACGTCAGGGGAATATTGTGACAACAACGCTCGCTACGGTCACAATGGGCCATTTTCGGAAACCCTCCGGTTCATGTGGGCTCTGGTATGAAAATGCGCGAGCACGTTTTAAAGCGAGAGCAGATTCCCGCTACTGGCTGGTACATTGAGCTGCAGTTACCTAGCTTGGGCCTCCCCAAAGCCCCTTGTCCCCACAGCAGCGCATACGGTCGCAAGCCGTCGCAAGAACCTCAAAAACCGATATTGTCTCAGTCGGTCATAGTCGGTTGAAAGTGTATGAACGGGCCTTTATGTTACCGGCTTGCAACCTACTTGCCAAGTATCTTCGAATGTAATTCAATGACTTTTTCAAAGTATTTATTCTCTACTCAAGATAGCTCCTAGTAAAAGTAACTTGAATACTACTCGTGAATACATTCTCAAATGGGTATTTGGTATCTTTATCTTGAGTACTTTTGCTGCGTATTTTGCACAACACTGCAACTTTATGCCTTGTTCCCAGGAAGGCTGTTTACTTACCAACTTCACGATATTGCTCGTACACGGGGAACTCAATCGTCGCATCTAATGCACGCGTTACGTACCTTCGGGTGCGTGGTTTTAATTAATGTAGACATTTCAGCAGGATGTACTTTTAATGAGACGTTATTTGCATTAGACAAGGAAACAAAGACTCGGCCTAAAAACGGCACAGGTAGAGAAACTATTCAGTCTGTGTGAATTGCCTATTCAACAACTTGCGAGGAACGTATGGCTGTTCAAAAACAAAGCACCGAAACAATATATGATCTTTCGAGACACGTTTTGAGTTTAAAAACGAATATAGCGACAAACAAACGTCAAAGCGTTAGTCTGATCGCCACGGTTTTTGCTTTTTCTTAATTTTACGCGTGACTGAACCCAGAGCATTGAATGCAAGTGCTGTGAAATGGTAATCAGCATCTTTCCACCTGTGCCTCGTGGTTTCTTTAATTAGGAACTTGCACCGACGCCAAACTCTGTAAGTGAACGCGGTGTTGCCATGTTGCAGACCGGGGGAGGGGGGGATACTTCCAGGTGGAATTAAAATGCGTCTACATCACAGCCCCATTAGCATATTCGACCACGCAGTGACGACGGCCTTTCATATAAAGGGATTCTAAGCAATGCAAATCCTGTTTGGTTTTCGCATTCAGCTGGATTCGTTCTCAGCTCTATTTGCACGATGTCTGGCGCAGGGACATCGTCGCAGGCTGTTGTTTCGTATTACTGGAAAGGAGTTGGAAAAGATAATGATATTCTGTTGTCTTCTCCGCGTCGCATCTGTAGCATCCGAAGAAAACAACACGCACGGTTTCCATCAGAACATAAAGTCGCCCCAAGCAGAAAAAAATTATTTTTTCTGAAATCTGGAAAAGAAAATGCAAGATAACGTGATAAATAAAGGAAGTTCTTGTGTCCTCAATGTCATCAGTTAAAATAAATTGATATTAAACTCTGATATTGATGAACAAATTGATGGTTGCTTAAAGTAAACTGGCATGACAAGATTGCAGCAACCCTATATTGTTGCAAATTAATTTTAGCTATGATATTGTAACATTGAAAGTTTGAATTGTGGAGAAATTGATCCGGGGATTTAAAGCCTAGTCCAGAGGGAAGTGCATTGTTAATACCCATTTTCAAAATGCTAAAACAAAATTGTGTGATACACCAATAACCTGTGATGGTATTAAAATAAAAAGTCTTTAAAACATAGATACATTTTTACGGAGGGTAAGCTTAGCAGAGGAGTTGTTTACAAACTATAAATATTTTTGGTAGTTTTTCTAAAAAAATATAGCCATACTCTTTACGGCCTCAAAAGTAGCGCAAAAGCATTTATTATAGCATGGCGATATTTAAGAGGGATATGTTACGCTAATAGTAACTCAATATTTACTGCGAAAAATGCTCCAACTATTTTTGGAAGCCATCTTACTTTCGTAGATTCACGTTAGTAGGAGTGTTGGAGAGCCGCCATAAACTCTGAGCGCCAAAGCACGGCGTCAGCCGAAGATGTGTTAAAGGGGTGCTCCGGCGATTTTTTGAACAAGCCCAACCGACTATATTTTCGAAATCGCCATCTTTTACCCTTTCCGGTATGCTATTTAGTATCGCGAAATTCAAAATAGTTATTGTGAAATCGGCAAATGAAAATGACGCCAGAAGGAAGATTCGAATATTCCCGCGCTTTTCATTGCCGTGACGTCACGGGATGGCAAGCTTGCGGGTCGAGCGGGCAGTCTAAGAATGAACTATGCCGAGCATTTGCTTCGTGCTTTTGTGCGGGAGCTGGAGCGACCTTCCAAAGCATTCATTTGACACTATGAAACTGTTTGTAACCAGTTGAAAACAAAGTCTATAGCCCAAAGAGTGAACCCCTGCCTTCCCTTGACGTCACTATTTCAATGTTGCCAGTAGAGCTTTTCACTATGGAAAACACGGTCAGGATCGAAATTGTAAAATATATAACTTTGCGACGAAAATTAATTTTTGCCAAATATTTGCGTCACTATTTCAGCGATGTTTGTTCGTGTGTGAGGAAATTTTCAGGCTAATCGGGGACTATGAAGAAAACGCCAAAGTACCCGTTTAAGGCATGAAAAGAAAAGAGTAAATATTAGGTATTTATATTGAGACGGATACAGGGCTATGACCAATGTTTTAGACATTTACTGGGGAACGCCACACTCAGGGTTCAAGCCCTACATCTCGACCGCCCTGCTGCTTGGAAACTAGGCGATGCAGCGTTATAGAGCGCAGCTCTTTAGCGCTCGTTCCCGTGTTTTGCGGCGTTGCCGCCGCCGTCGGCGTAACCCGAGAAGGAGGGGAGGGTATGGAGGAGGACGATGAGAGAGTACGGAGGAGGAGGGAGAGTACAGAGGAGGAGGGGAGGGATGGAGGAGGAGAAGGAAGGGAAGATACGGAGGAAAAGGAGGGTACGAAGGAGGAGGAGGGGATATGGAGGAGAGTAGGCAGAGGAACAGGGGAGGGTACGGAGGAGGGAGTGTACGGAGGAGGAGGAGGACACGGAAGAGGAGGAGGCGAGGGTACGCAGGAGGAGTACGGGAGGGTCCGTACCCTCCCCTCCTCCTCCAACCCTCTTTTCCTTTTGGGTACCGAGGCGGAGGAGGGGAGGATACGGAAGAACAGGACAAGGCAGAGGATCAGGGGAGGATACGGAGGAAGAGCAGTGGAGGGTATGCAGGAGGAGGAGGGAAGGGTACGGAGGGGAGAGGAAGGTATGAAGTATCTCTCCCCCTCCTACTCCATACCATCCCCTCGTCCTCAAGAGCTGCGCTCAAATTTCGCATTGCAGAGATTTGTGGACGTCTGTAATTTATTTTTTCTTCTTGTAATTGCTCAAAGGATTTTGCTGATAAAGGCAGACCTCAATGCTAGCTGCCTTGAGGTCTGCCCACTATTCTTCTAATCAGAGCCAATCAGAGCTTGGCGTCTTTCTGACGTCACCGCAACCCCTGCTCAAGAAGAAGACGAACTTGCGCTCTGCATACGATGACGAGGCCATTAAACTAAAAGCAATAATTTTTTTTTCAAAATGTCAGGAAAGTTTGAGGACAAGACCTTTCAGTCTACCCTTTATAGAAACCCTGAGCGGCCATCAAAACGCTTGTTTTTCTGACCAACATTGTTTACTCTCAACATCGTGACGCAGGCGAATAACATGCAAAAAAGATTGATTAAAATTGCACACTCAAACATATACCCACCGATTACACCCGGATCAAATTTGGTCTAAAATAGAGCGTATCCAAGTGAACATTTTCGACATAGCTTGGCTTTTGAAGTTTGTATTTTGACAAGATGACTGCCAATTCGATTTGCAAATAAGCATCACCCTTGGTAATCGGTGACTTTTGTTAAAAAATGAAAGTCGTCTACAGTTCCCTGTAACGACGAATTAGAGTGCTGCTCTTGAGGAGGAGGAAGGAAGGGTACGAAGAGGAGGGGCATACCTTTCTCTCCGTGCACTCCTCTCGTGCTCCCTCTCTCATTTAGAGGGGAAAGTGGCGTTAAATTTCTCGCTCTTGCGGAGAAGGAGGGAGGGTACGGAGAGGAGGGTGTGCCCCTCCTCCTCTCTTCCTCCAGTCCTTCTCCTTTGCTCTTCCTCCTTCAACTCCTCTCTTGAAGTATTTCTATTTGCTATATACCGTGCTAATCAATCTGAGAGAAGAGATATATATATATATATATGTATATATATATATATAGTTCAACGATCCATGCATTCCGAGTCGCTATGTTAGGAGTTTATTGTATGCATTGCGACAGTTCGCCGAGGGGCTCGGGTTCGTCAGGAAATATACACGTATATATATATGCATATATATACGTGTATATATATATACATACATACATATACATACATACATACATACATACATACATATATATATATATATATATATGTGTTTATGCATGTATATGGTAGCAGGGGCAAGACAAGAAGAAGAGGAGAAAGGAAGCGGGCTCTCGAGCGAGTGAGAAAAAGGAAGAACGTCGATCGGTCGCAGAATAAACCGTTACAACTTGGTGGCAGCGGTGGGATGCCGACTGAAACACGTCAAGGACTTCTGCCGTCAAGAGGGGAACTTTCCGGTGAGCCGTCTCCCTCGAGCCAGCTACGAGATGACTCCGGTTCGCAGTCGAATGTGGCACCAATAGACACTCAGACGACAGTGGTGACACTCGGGGTTCTGGAAGGACTACTGGAACGACAAACGCAAGCAATCATGGCTGCTACGCAGCAACGGTCAGACGATTTGATTGCAAAATATGCCGACATCGTGTCAACGAGTAGCTGCCCTGGAAGCACTTCGGGCAACCGCCACAACCAACAAAATAATTGGGACCAACTTGTGCCTTACGCCGCCTTTGCCATGAACACTGCGGAGCAGTCAACGACCGCGTTCACTCCTTTAAAATTGTGTACGGACGCACGCCAGTTCTTCCAGGCGAAGCTGGTACCAATGCTGCTTGGCGACTGAGAGCCGAAGAATTCTCGAGCAGCTCTGAGCACCGTTTGCGAGACGTGAGAAGGCAAGCCCGAGACGCATTGTGCCGGGCTCAGCATCGAACTCAAGAACGCACTGCCCCAGCCTCACCACCGCCTCGTATACAGTCTGGAGACTGGGTTCTGGTGCGCCGACCGCTTAGAAAGAAAGGTCGCGCAGAGAAGTTTCTACCACGCTTTATAGGGCCTTGTGAAGTCCTTCAGCAACTGGGTCCTGTGACATTTCGTGTACGAGACTGCACTCGCAGTTCTAATCGTACAAAGGCCACATTCACGGTGCATCGTAGCCACCTTAGGCACTACATCCCTCGTTCATCGGAATTTTAGACACAAGAGCTCGACCCGTGACAATACCGTCAGTTCACTAGGGGACGGGGAGGGCGAGTGTAGCAGTAAGCAAGACAAGAAGAAGAGGAGAAAGTGAAGCGGGCTCTCGAGCGAGTGAGAAAAAGGAAGAACGTCGATCGGTCGGAGAATAAACCG
>JAZHYW010053116.1:0-10370 GCA_037355805.1 Ixodes ricinus | reverse complement strand
TAGGCTCCCAACGGGAGTCAGAGTTGCGCGTTCATCCGCGTAGCGCCGTCTTTCTTGAACGGCATGTTGATCCTGCTCCTCACGTGACTGAATTCGGCGAATAGCGACGCCGCGCGTTCGAGGCGCGCGCCGCGCTCAAGAGCAGGTGAATGTACGCCAGGGCGCGTGCACCGTCTACTTTTCTGCACGGCATTTGATCCGACTTTTCACGTGATCGGATCTCGGCGAATAGCGGCGCGGCGTCATGCGGAAAACAGACGCGTAACTCTGGCTCCAGTAGGGAGCCTCCATAGGAACTCTAGATAGCTGGAAAGATTGCCGCCGTCTATGAGCGACGGCGGTAGCTGTCCGAGAGTTTTGTGTAGTTTAGTGTCGACATTTGTTTGGCACCGGACACGTAACTGGGGAAACTAGCCCTTAACAGCTCCACTGTAAAACAAAAACACGATTGTTTGTATGACCAGTCACTAGAACCGAAAATCATAGACCAAGAAGACAACGCCGAGTAGGCGTTGCCTTCTGAGTCTCCTGGCGGAGGTAGACACCGCAGCTGGGCATGCTCACCGCTAGCTTTGTTTGCAGAATTCGAGGGATTATTTCCTGTCGCCGTAAACTAGCGGGATGGCGGGTGTGGTTGCAGCTTTCGATGCATTGCCAGCTTAGAGGTGAACGGAGTGCACCTACATTCTTTCTCTTAAATACAATATTTTATTTTACAATGACTTCCATAATACGGGCCTGCGAGAAATGAAAAGTAGTGCTGCAGAACGTTTTTGAAAACATCGAAATTGTTTTTATTGTTTTCTTGAAAAGTGCACGGGAAAAATAACGTGGATGTAATTTGCAACTCAACGAGTTAAGTAATCTGTCACTTATCAGCGAAAGTAATTTGTAACGGTAATCCATTACATTTGAGACTCGGTTGTGGGTATTTGTAATCCATTACATTTTTTAACTAACGGGCACAAGTCTGAGGTGCACGGTGTCAGGGAGCTCAAGCGACTTACTCTGTCGCTGACAGTTTTAGCATTTTTGGAGGACAGAAGGCTGTTCTTCTACGATTTAGGACAAAGTCCCAGATGACTGGCCACGACAATTTTCAGCGCCAAGCGTCGTTACTCGGAACTGTGGCTAAATTAGGTGGCTTTAGCACGACATTCTCAATGTTGCTCTTTTATGGCCACCTGCTGCGCTGACTGGCAGCCGATCGCGGCGCCTCCTCACTACCCTAGACTATACAGTAGAGGGAACTCGTTCCACTTACTTGCACCTTCTGCCCCGGTGCAGAAAAGTGCAGGGCGCTATAACTTCCGGTATGTATACTTATTGAGAAATGACCGGAAGTACACGGCCCTGCACTTTTCCGCACCGCTGCAGGAGATGCAAGTCAATCGAACGAGCCTAGTGCACACCTACTTAACTCTCTGACGTAACACCACTGCTGTGGCGGCGCTGCTGTCGCCACCACTGCGCAAGCGCAGACGCTTCACATCCCCCTAATTTCGATTCTGCGCTACGAGCAGTGCCCCCACCGGCGTGGGCAAACGCGACTTGTCTGTAAACAGTGTGCCGCTGGGTATACCTTGGGATTAGAGACGACGGCCATGGCGATGGAAAGCCTCCTCTTCATTCCTCCCGACAGTTTCTGGGGTAGTTCGTTCAGCTTGCTGTCAAGTCCCACAGCCGTGAGCGTGTCTTGAGCCTGGGTTTGGGCTTGGGTTCGTCCTAGTCCCTTTAACTGTGTGTGAACCATAAATGTGTTCCGTTGAGGGTCTAAACAAGATGTCAACGCGGCAGTCGTGTTTTGAGGTGAAAATCAGCTCAAAACGTTTATTTTAATTTTAACGTACATAGTGCCAGGCTATAAAGCAGGGAGGCAAGCTCATTGGCGGTCACGATGCATTGGTGGCACAAATGTTGTTTCACAAGAAAAGCGGACGCAGCATGTGCCGAAGAATTTTCATACGTTCTATGTACACACAAAAAAAGCTATATTAATGTTCGCAAATGAATATAAAGTGATGCGACTGATTTGCTTCCTTCCAGTTGTCCTGTTTAAGTTTGTGTATGTTATAGGGATGCTGAACCGAAATCTGAATTTCGTAAAATAAGGCCGCAGAGGCGTTGAAAGCGACGCTGCGGACTCCAAAGCATCCCTCATACATCGATACCTCAAACGGATGGCCGTATGTTTGGAAAGGCAGGGCGCGATCAAGCGAGGACTATGACGTCACGATCCTCCCGGAACAGTTGAGAAGGAGGGAAAGCGGCCTCGCTCTCTTTTCCTCGCTTCGGTTCACCAGCCACCGGCTCGACCGAGGGGAGGGAATAAGAATAGTGACGTCACTTCTCGTAGGCCTTATCGGCAGTGTTCAATCGCGCACTTCTTTTCCAAAAATATGGCCATCCGTTAGAGATATCGCCGTATGAGTGATGTTTTTCGGGTTTTGCAGCGTCCCGCCTATCGCTCCATGCCTTGTTTTGTGGGCTCAAAATTGCGGTCCAGTATCGCTTTAATATAGCCGTAACAGGAGGGTTAGTAACTGTGAGTTTTCGCACGTTGAAATAATATGACATTTTAGTGGAACATTTATAGACTCCCTATATACCTAATACTGCTCCCTCACAATCGCGAATGTTCAGAATTATCAAGCGACTCTAGTTCGGCGACAGTACTAAGGAGTATCATTTCGGGATATCGGGTGGCTATACGGATTGCCTTGGGTCGGCTGATCGCAGCTTGCAATGGTAGAGAGAACTCTGCAAAAAGACTGCTGCGTAGCAGTGATTTACACCATATTTGTTTCTTGCATTACGTGATATAAATATTTAAAAAAAAAAATTCATATATGTTTTATCATTCTGTCACTCCGGGCAGTCTCACAAGTCACCACTCGGGAGCACTGTTCTTTCAACTGACGTAATTATAAAGTTTTGGCTCGGTATACGGCGTAAGCCGCCGCCAGAATAAAAGGATTGAGTCGTACACATCCATCCATCCATTGATACGTTGAAATCTGCCACTTTACACCGTCCTCCGAAAGTGCTTTCTCGATCGTCCTGATATCTTTACCACACAACTCTCTGTCACTGTTACTGGAGTATGAGGACCATATACTAGAATGCCGTAATCAGATCACTACGGTGGACAATTTCACAAGGGTAAGAGGACAAAGAAGAACAAGCACAAACACGAGTCTCCACGCATAGGTTACAATTAGATGACTTCCGTCGCATCCCATTCGTGTTGATTGAACTTCATTAAAGATTAGTTGGAGGATCCTGGTTAAATCGCTCTCATTATTAACGACATCCTGCAGCACGCGGGGAAGCAATCACCACTCGAGTTGCGTTCTGTACAAATACAGACATAAAATATGTGCTGGGCTTTTTTTTACTATAATAAGTGCGCGACAGAACACATTCATTCTGAATTTTTTTTTCATTTTTAACGCAATGGACTTAAAGGAAAAACGAACGGTACGTTGGATACGGCGAAGACTCTGATTCTTGGCAGACGACGGGCCGCATCTAAAACTCAGCTTGTGATGTAAAAAGCACGCTAGAAAGCGCCAACTGCGCGTCATCATATGTATACACATTTATGTACAACCTTGGCGAAGTAGACGACATGTTCCCAGGTGGTGAGGTCTGTGAAGAAGACGTCGCCCTGCTGACAAAACCCGAGGCTCTTCCGCGCATGCGCCGTGTTCTTGACGATGTCGTAGCCGCAGACGAGTGCGACGCCTCCGCTGGGTTTCAGCATGCCTGCACCGGTCACCACTCTTATTATAAAGAGCTGTCCACGCCGTCTCTCGAAATGCTATCGCGTTTATGATGTGCAATAGCAAAAAAAAAGGCTCCAGATACACCTAAGCACTTCATATGAGTTGTGAATGCGAAAGCACGCACGCCGCTCTTCGTTGCCTTCTTTAATCTGCGGCGCCGGCGTACAACGCGCTGACGATGGGAGTGGAACGGTGGAGCCGCTGCCTCGCGGACACGCAGCGCCATCGGGTGAGCGATCGTTCAAACTGTCGTGTGCCTTTCGGCGCGAGGAGGGAACAGACAGCAACGTAGTTCCCAGCAGAACGAACCCCTTGGTTTATTCCAACGTTAGTAGAACCACTCAGCTGGGAAACTCCCATAGGCTCTGCTTTAAGAAAGTGGCTCCGATCCGTACTCGAGAACCGAGCTAATGGCGATCGCAACGCCGCCATTTCTCCCGTAGCGTCCACTCATGTAAACTGAACGGCGGCACGTCGAGTCGGACAAGGGCCGGTGGCGCCATCTCGCAGGGCCATCTTGCAGTAGCTATGTAAAGCAACTTTCATGTTTCAACTCATCGCTAAAGGGTGGCGCTGTTATCGTATTTAGCTCGGTCTCGGTGGACGCCAGCTGCCCAGGTTTCGAGGGTGAGTTTCCCAACTGAGGGTTTTAGTAAAGTTGGTTTATTCCATGCGCCATATATATTGCCACGCGCCGTACAACTGATAAGAGGCGAGCGAACGCGGGCATGCGCACAGGTCGGTTAGTATGACAGATCAGTGATAACACAATAGTGTGATAACACAGTCAGGATGGCACCATACAAACTGACGCACAGCGGCCAATGAGAGCCTCGTCAACGAGCGCCAGCCAATGGGAACAGAAGCCGAAAATCCACCAGCTTAACTTCGCTCCTATTGGGATCGCGGAAACTAGGCGCCGTTTTCGCGCTTTAAACTGATGACGTCGGCTCGCTCCATGGGACAGTTGATGCTTTCACATTAAAATGTAAAAGAAACACACACACACAAGAAGCACTCGAGTAAAAAAAATATGAAATAAATTCCTGGCCTCTGATTTCGGTCGCCATCCTGCAAACATTGTATGAAACTACAAAAAAAAGGTAAAACCAATTTGAGAAAATTAACTTGTGAATCTTGGCACACTACAAAATTACCCTTCTTGGCAGATAATAAGCGGGAGCTTGACGGACATGCGCTATGTGAGTAACGCGATCAAATGTGGTACGCAGTGAATACCACCTGGATAGACCAACGCGCGCTCTGACGTCACGCCTCTGTGGTGGCGCTGCTGTCGGCCGGGCGCATGGGCAGAACGCCTCACTCCACACGAATATATAGTTTCGGGCCTTTCGGCGCACGCGCAGTGGCCTTGCCTGGTGCGTGCAAATCAGGGATTGCTTGTAAACAGCGCGTTGGCCTATTAGGAGTCAAAGAGGGACGTTAGGGTCACTTATAAATAAATAAAAAGAAAATGTTGGTCACAATTCTCACCGGTCAGTATGTTCATGAGAGTTGACTTTCCGGCACCGTTGTGTCCGAGCAGTACCGTGATCTGCGACTCGTAGATCTCCAGGTCGACGCCATCCAGCGCCTTGGTAGTCCAGAAGTTCTACACAAATAGGAAGGCGCGAAATGCGTTGGTCTAGTGGCCACAGAAGAAAGAGAAGCGTGCCGTTGTACGCGACATTCGTTCATTTTGGCCTATTGCGTTTGCGTATCGATATTAGTATTGAAACTCGCACTCTGACTTTGACTTTCAAGAAATATTTGATGCATGCGCCCAGGAAGGTATAGACCTTATAAAACAATTTTTTTATAAGACTCCCAGTCAGATACTTAATAAATGGATTAATCAATAACTGTATTTTGATCTTATGGTGCACATAAAACGAGCAATATAAAAATTAAAAAAGAGCCCTATGGTTAATTAATCGGTAGAGGGTGGTACTTTATATAAATGATTTGAGTAATCAATTGTAACTTCAATATTTAATTGATGGTGCACGACGTTTTGAATTGAAAGAACTTGAAGAATAACCTCTTGGAAGCCTCAGAGGAAAATTTTCTAGCAGAGTGAGCTGACCACAGCTCGGAGCAGTGGAGACAAATTTATATTTGCAGAATTCAAGACCGTTCCTCCAGGCTCAATCGTCAACCCCCTTTTTGATCTGACTGAGTATCGCACAGGCGTGTGGTATTGCAATCACTAATCCGTGATGCACGTTAAAAACACCTGGTTATCAGTCATACCGCTCTGGCTAATTTGCTTTCTTACTTCGTTGCGTCAGCGTCGACATATCCCGCGGGCAGACCGACCTCACGTCGCTGCACAAACTTCCCCAACGTCTAGTTTTGATGAGCCTTAAGACGTTTCACAAATATAACTGATCCTTCAGAGACTTCAGGCTGAGAGTCGAAGCGGCCGAATAAGCCGAGTCTCTTATTGCAACGTCGGCTGCCATTCTGAGACTTCCAGGAGGTAACCTGTCAGGTCCTTCCTAAAGTCACTGGATTCTGGGAAAGTAGGGCCGAGCTGCCCGTATGGCCGCCACTTTGGTTAACCAAATGAGCAGTTTCTCTTTGGCCTCTCCATCTATGGTGAGGCAATGTACATTCGATGGTAAGGGGTAGCTTAATAAGGACGTTTCTCGAATACCGAGATAACTTTATCCACACACCGGCGAAACAAGCGCCCGTCTTTGCCCACCCACCACATGCGGCGTCGGTGCTTGGTGGCATTTAAAAATAATTTCTCTGTCTTGAAATAGGCAAGGACAATAATACCGCTGTAAGAGATATGTGGAGATAAACATGAGTTGATTGGGTGCACAGCGCCAAAGACGCTTATATTGGCGAGGAACGCTTTGAGAACATGACGCTCCATAGCGATCTTCACGCGACTGCATGGTTCAGAAGGACCCTTTCGAAGCTTCATAGGTTTGAATGAACCGAGATGGCGACCGGGGGGGGGGGGGGGGGGGAGGCATGACACTTGAGACAGATCAGCCAATTACCTCGCAAGGTTTGGTCGCTTATATATATAAGCATGTTTGTGTCCGGCTAGCAGGTAGGGAAGGCAATGACGCTACTTTCCCAGGCTACAGTAACTTTACCCTTTCCTACCAGCTCGGACTACCTTCGAGTTTTATTAAGACGGTATAAGCGTCAGATTCAAGGTTGGTTCAGGCATTTTCGTTTGAGCATGACCGACAGCGTTGCAACCGTTGTGACTGCTTCCGAGTCCCTACAAGAGAACCACTGACGGCGCGATCTATCGTGTAGCTAAGGAACCACTTTTGCGACCTGCGTATATTACCCAAACATTTGTAGTATTTTCGAAATAAAAAATTTGTACTACATATGAGAAATGGTCGCTTATAACATCCTCAATAAATTTTTAAATCCCATAATAAAAAAAATAACGAGCAAAGAAAACAATATATTTTTCTTTGTCATGGTCACGACGCACTAAAGGCTACGTTCACACAGTTGCGTTCGACTGCGACTGCAACCACTTGCGACTCGTTAAAACAGCTTCCGTCGAGCCGTTGCTGTGGCGATACTTACGACGAGCCAATGGGGAGGCGCTGTGCTGCACGACGGAACGCAGCGCATTGCGGTCAACGCAAATCTGTGAACCAGTCTTTAGTCGCGTTCAAACGCAAATTTGTGAACCGTCCTTAAGTTGACGAAACGTGGCGGTTTATACCTTGATGAGATCCCTCGTGACGATCACGGGCTCCGCATTGTTGGGGGCCCCTTCGAAGTGGCTCGGGTTGTGGTCTGCCGTCAGGTTCTCTGCCGTCCGCACGGGAGCCGGAGGGGACCAGTAACTGGGCTGCGGAGAGACGCGATACTCGAAGCCGGTGGTTATGTGAAAAGTCGCGACGATTGTCGCAACCTCGACAGCGATGATTCGCGGACCTCCTCTTGTTACTTTGCCTCGCGGTTTAGTTATCGCACTCTAAAAAAAGGGTGTATTATTACACCCTTTTCCCCATATAATACACCCCTAAACTTCAGTTCGACATACAGCGCACTGACGTCGATCTGACGGTACTAACTTTCATGAGCGGCTTGATAGCCGTGTGGTACAACTTATTAAAATAGTTAATATACGTGTTAATGACTACAAAAAAATAATTGGGGTTTTCTGGGCCCTACTGCGAAACCTCAGTGTTTTTCTTCTTCTGTGGTCTTTGATACGTCCGTACTTTAGCTATTTAATAAGTTATATCGCACCACCGTGATCGCACCGTTGTATAGGGGACAAAGGGTGAAAGGCGATACCCTTTCTTTTTTTTTTTTTTTAGAGTGCGGGTGTACTTCATTGAAAGGGTCCTGTGTTGGGACTGCACACATTTTTAAAATGCATGGGACCGGTGTTTAGGCAAGTTCATTGTCTACCGGTTTTAGGTTTGGGCTTAGGTTTCAGGTCGAGCCCTCTGTCGACACAGGCTACGGGTGGAAATGTGCAGAGCTCCATATGGAAAAAGTTGTTTGAAGAGAAATATTGGGGAGTTTTAGGAACCATTTTTACGCATACGATACGGCACGATAGGAAGTCCAGTACGAACACTGCGCATGCGCTACCACAGAAGACTCGCACATGCGCAGTTCGTACCGGAGGGTCTATCGTACCGTATCGAATGTGCAAAAGGGATTCCCTAAACTCTCTGTTCACTATAAGCTCCGACCGTGACGATGCGCGTGTGAAGAAGGGGTAATGGCGCTGCCGCCGATTTTTTTATCTGAGCTGCGTTAAGCGCCGTTCACACGTATGCAACCGAGTAAGACCGAGAGAGATCAGGTAGCTTTTAAGCCTCTTGCGACGTCTTAGGACCGGATGCGCCGCAGCGGAGCTGGTCCCAAGACGTCGCAAGAGGGGCTTAAAAATAGGTCTGGTCTCTCTCGGTCTCACTCGGTTGCATACGCGTGACCGGCGCTTGCTGTTTGTGTCGAGATGGCACGTTTCGCGAAGAAATATGCGACAAAGCATGGTTTTGCGTCATGATAATATATTGCAAGCTCGTTGATAAAAAACAACAACAACAAAAACTATGAATATGCAGTGCGAAAAATCCTCTTGTACGCGGGGTGGGGGTTGGGGCCTCAGCCCGCTCTTATTTTTCGCCGAAATATAATCGCCCATTCCCCCCCCCCCCCCCCCCCCCCAAATTACACCACTGGCAGAGGCGGAAGTTGGTGTCACTACCGTTCCTGTATGCTGCGCGTCTATTCTAAGCGAATGAATGCATGTAATGACCATATCTAGCTGTTGTATCGGGTTGTAGCTTGTGTACCACCCAGCCTGCAGACATTTATACCCCTCCCCTTTAAATTGTACTCTAAATGTACCAATTTGGCGTAATATCACGCTACATCTGGACCTTTTCCCCAATCTTCTAACTTCCTCTTTGTGAATAACTTATATTGCAGCTAAGCTGTATATGGCTAGGGTTCCATGCATTTTTGGTATTCGTGGGCAGAAACTAAATTGTATGTAAAAGCGCTCATGAATGGAAAGGCATATACGCCCCGTCACCTCGATATGCATTTTGAGAAGGAGAGACGTCGAAACGTGTGATAAAGGAGATACATCCGAGAGCAATGGGCCTTCTCCCGCTCAAGTCTGGTAGACGTCACTGCTTTACATATATAAAAGTAGCAGCTCTTATATTATGTAAAGGAATATATAATATATAGATAGATCTCACCAAAGTTGTAATGGAACCCATTAGTGTATATCATAGTGTTCACAAAAGCAATCATCACTACCGTTTTAAAATGAAGTATATGCACTGTAAATAAACATTTGGTGAGCGCTTTTGTGTGTCTCCTGCGATCATGTGTGGTGTGCTCTACAGCTTCCCTGGCCAACCACCTTCACAGAGCGGAATGGCTCACAATTGTTTTTTTCTTTCTTACGAAGCCTCAACTAACTTTGGCGGCGGCTGCTTGTTGCAGCTCGTTGCTCGTAAGCGATGACATGATGTTAGGACATCGAACACATCAGTCGAAGACGCGTTTGAGGCAACGTTGTTTCACTGCGGAAAACGGTCTCTGTGCCCGAAGTGCTCCCCAAAGACTCGAATAAGTTTGAGAGCCTTGTGTACAGGTTTTTAAATTGAACTGATACTTCAACACAACACAGTCCCAAGAGATGAACAGAGGTACATGCCATGAGAGGAAAGAGCGGACTCTGAGGCAGCGCAGTGGCACAAGGAAGGACCCTGGTGAGGTACCAGATGAGGACGACCACCCCTAGTCCGCTGGAGACCATGACTAGCCAAATCTCGATGATGGTCACGTTGTCTAGACCGAGCGCCCTCTTGTCGATGATGCCCCATCCGGCGCTTCCTGGCGGATGCATGCACGCACCGACAAGCCAATAAGAACGTTTTGCTGCCATATTAAAGGAATCGCCTCGAGCTCTGGAAAGGGGTGAATCGCTCTTCCGCCAGACATTTCAAAAGTTTCAAGCTAGCAATACGGGGGAGGGGCGAAAATTTCTCTCCCCCCCCCCTTCTTCACCTTACGATGATCCCGAGGCGTTGTACGAGTCCTCCCATCCTTTTA
>JAZHYW010053115.1:0-11625 GCA_037355805.1 Ixodes ricinus | reverse complement strand
AAATGCATACCATTTGTAGCGCCAGCTCTTAGCGCTTTCGTGTCCGTGGGATGTAGATGCAGTCCTGATGGTGACTCACGCTGATGACGTCACGGTGTTCAGGTGACGTCATCAGCATTACGATTGTGACGTGACACTGCAGGTTCCCATACACATAAACAAGCGAGAAACCAAAAAAAACACATCGGTCACAATACAAGGAATCTCCAATATAGCGTAAAAACGATCAGCATCGGCATCATAAACATATTCTTCCTTCAATACATTAGAATCCCAAACAGTTAGAACAAAACACGAAAAAAAAACAGTATATAATGGTATATTCAACTTCTTTTAGAATGATGAAGGCAGATGATGTGGTGGCAGGATGTAGAGACCTCTTTCGATAGCTGCATGCCCATAATGCTACATACTGAAGAAAAAAAAATCTTTCGTAAAGACTTTCTTCTTTTCTCAAGAAGGTTCCAACAGAAACTTTGTTTAATTTCGGCGTATGGGGGCTGTAGTCGCTTATCACAAATCTTAGCGCTTGATTTATGAATTCGCTCTAACTTATGTGCGAGGTAACTTTGAGGGGGTGTCTCAGTAATACAGGTGTACTCTAGAATCTGACTGATGAAAGAAAAATATAATGTTTCACGCTGCGGGTTGTGTTTCTAAAAGTTCCTTCGTATAAAGATATTTTACAAGCTTTCACTACAGTGTTTTCTGCGTGATCGTTCCAGTTTAAATTATATGAAAAGTAAACTCCGAGATACTTGTATTTTTCTATAGGTTCAAGTATAGAATTTTTTAGTTCGTAGATATTCACAGAATTACTGCATCCAGAAATAAAGGCCCTTTTTAATATTTAAGGTCATTGCCCAATGACCTTAACTATTCAATTCAAATACAAATATTTAAATACGTATTTAAAATAATTTTAATATTTTGCATTTAATTACGTTGTTGGGGACGTATTTTTATCGTATTTAAATTCAAAACAATGGATATTTCAAATACTGTCCAAATACAATTTTGTACACTGTTCTTCGCAATTAAATACGATTTTGGGGACTCTTCTTTGCAATGAGGGCGTTAGAAGAACTATAAAACTTCCTGCCAGTAATTGTTGTAACCGCTTATCATGTGCCAAATGACTCTTATTGTTAAAGCTGCAACACTCTTTCTTAAGCACTGCATTCTTGGTACTTATAGACCCCCCCTCCTTTTATTTAAACACGGTATTTTTATCAGGGGTTCAATTGAAGTCTACCATGTCAAACTATGGAAACAAAATGTACTGGTCAAAGTATTTAAAGGGAACGAAATACCCTTGTATTTCTATGTTATATTTGTATAGTTTTTTAAAAATGTAATTGGATATGTAGTTGAATACATTTCTATCAAAGTATTTTGTGTCTGTGTTTCGACACATTTTTGCAAGTATTTTGCCCATCCCTGTTCTCCAAAAATCACATCAGTATTCCAGCACTTTTGAATTGCTCTACAAGATACGTTTGGAAAATACCAGAGACATACAATTTTGATTGTTGCTAGGATTAGGGGTTACCGGCGTTACAAACAGGTGTTTATTTAATTAATAATTAAAATATACTATTCAAAACGGTCGTGGCGTCAACTTCATCACGTGAACTCGCTGACGAAATAACCGACATAAGCGAGCAGTGATGCTCAACGTTTGAGAGAGGGAACAGTGATGCAGAAATACCATACTTATTTTACTGGTATTGCTGTTATAAATGACTTTCTAGCTGCATCCGCGGCTGGGAAGTCCCTACTTGACGCATAGATCTCCAAAACACTAAATTGAATACCCGTGATCCTAGAGGCCTAATGAATACGATTCAAATGGTTTTTCTTCTCAGATATAAAACTAGTTTATCTTTAGTAGCTTTTTTGTTGTTGTTGTTGCTAACTTGTGGGAGCAACCAAAGGAATAGAACACGAGAAAGTCATTCTTATCTCACTGGTGGATTACATGTAATCCACCGGTGAATCCCAGATGTGCATATGCGAGGAATCCACCAGCGGGTCTCAGATCTTCTTATGCAAAGGAAGATCTGGGACCCATAACCTCATCTAGTGTTGACGTCGTTCCCTATCCAAACCGTCATGGTCACTTAAACCTACCCATCCTGCCTCCGGATAACTCGGTCAAGGTAGGCGATCCCACGATAAAAACAATTACATGTTTTCCCTCGATCACTCTGTTGCTAATCCGTCTCTGCTTGTCTGTCATACAAGTACTCTTGCGCAAGTGAATCGCAGACACCCGGAATCTACGGAACTCCATGATGGCGGCTGTCGCATAAAGAGAGGTACCTATGTAATCGTTCTCCAAGCTGATTCTTTGGAGGACCAGACAAATGCCGAGCTGCGGAAATATGCAGGACAGGAGCTTGGTGCTTCGACCGAAGAAGATGTAGTCCCCACGCCACGGTGAATCCAACTTATGGCGTCCAAATATATAAAGGGCAGCACCAGGTAAAAGGCGAGCCCCAGCAAGCTGGCGTACACTCCTGCAAAGGAGTGCAAGGAAAACGTTTTAAACGAGGCAAAAAGAAAACAAAAAGGTTCGAATTAAGGCAGATCATTATTTCGCATCTTTCATGGCTCATTCAAGCACACACTGATGGCTTGTTTTTGATCGCTCGAAGAAGGCGACCCACGAAAAATAAAAATCTCGAGGTACACCTAAGCCTTTCTTATGAGAATTGTGAATGCGAAAGCATGCAAGCCGCTCGTCCACTCCCTTTGTCGTCTGCTCGTCCGCTCCCTTTGTCGTCTGCTTCGTCTGCTGTCGTTGGAACGATGAGTGGATAGACCTAAAGCTAGCAGCCTTTGTCTCCACTGCCATAGCCACAGCGCTCGTCGACCGCGTTAGGACGCGTGAGCGCAGGCGTCCGTTGTTTGACTCTCGCATTCGAACGCGTTCGACGAGTGCAGTGAAGACAAAGACCGCTAGGTTTAGGTCTACCCACTAACCATTCGAGTCAGAGCTCGGTGTTCTGGCGTCCCCGCAAGCTCCCGTCTCCTCCCTTCCCTCAGTTTCTCGGCGCATGTTCTTGTTGTGCGTGCGTGCGTGCGTTTTGTGTAACAGCGTGCGTGCGTACGTGTGTGTACGTGCGCGTCTGTGCGCGCGTGCCTGTGTGCATGTGCTCGCGCGCATGTTTCAATTGACTTGTAGTGGATGACCCCCCCCCCCCCCCCCCCAATTCGCAACTCTAGAGGTGGCGACGGCCACCCAGCGTAAAAGACGTGAATGAAAAAAAAAAAAGAAAAAAGGGGGGGGATCTACCACTTATCCGAGAGCACAGCAAAAGCTGCCAGCTGGCCCAAGAGCGTAAAGCAGAGTGTGAAAGCTGGTTTACACACTTGCGTTGAGTATGACTCAGTGCGAGGGTTGCTATGGCGACAGCTGCGTCGGCTCCACCAAAACCGGTTTTTACACCGTCTTGTTGGAGCCGACGCAGCTGTTGTCATAGCAACCCTCGCACTCAGTCCTACTCAACGCAAGCGTGTGAATCGTCCTTGAAGAGTTCGAACCTTTTGGGGACACGCAGGACAGCAGTAATATGAGCAGCGGAAGAAGAAGGCAGTAGATGAGGAAGGCCGCCAGCAGAAGGCTCACGGCCGTGTTTTCCAGAAAGACCACCCCGAGGTCACTGTGCTTGATGGTGACCATGTAGACCAGCACGATCATGCTCTCGGCGAGGATGAGGACGAGGAAGGAGAGGTAGTGTCCGATCCAGTAAACGGCGTCTGGCAGTCCCATCACGCATTGCAGTTCCTGGAACAGTGTCCGACGGCAGCCCGAATTTGCGTTCCTAGGTCCCAATAACATATGTGATCAATGCCCTCTAGAAGACAAGGCCAGCGCCAGTCCCCTCTCACAAACGGCATCACCAGTGAATCCACGAAGCACCGCATCCCTTGCGCCAGCACCGCTGCCAGCGTGTCGTGCAGAGGTCTCATCGAACGCGACGCTAGCACGGCGCTCCACCCATGTACCGAACTTCTTGGGGTTATCATCAATTCGAGGTCCACATCTTAGTTATGAATTTATAAAAATAGCGTCCCTGTTTTCTTTTTTTCTTTTTTTTTTGTTTGTTGGGGGCTACTTGAACTCTATATAAACCTCAACCTTCTGTCAAATAAATTCAGCTGTCTTTGAAACTGTTGTTCAGACGTCCTTTCGGGGTTTTGTTTTAAAATATGTTCAACCATCGTCACATATAGTTTGCGCCCTAACGTTTGGTAGCATGAATGACTCTGCTCTTAAACATATAATAGACTTTAATAAAAAGAAATCACACGTATTGTCATAAATGTTAAAACGAGCGAAGCTCTCCGGTCGGCCTTTTTTCTCGTTTAACTAAGGCCCGCTCGCCCGGGACACTTGGAACACTCGCCTTAAGTCCGGAGCTGGTCTCCCGCGTCAGGTTTGTCAGGTGCCGAAAGAAGAGCCAGAGGAGAGCGATCGCGGCCACGACGACGCCAGGACGGTATAGCCGCGGCTCGGTCGGGAACTCGGGGAGCGGCATGAACCTCTGGTACGTCTGCGCGGAGACACGGCGACAACCACGCATGTGTCTTCGACTGGCCCCCAATTGTGCCCGCAGTGCGTCTCCGACTAATGCGTTCAGCGATGTACTCAAAGGGGTCCCTACATTTCTGCCTGGGGATGTCATAACAGTGTCATGCCTGTCGCGACCCTGGCGGTGGCCCAGCAGCGGAGGTAGACCAGGCAGACGCCTGTTCTGCTGTAGGTCCCTCTGTAGCCAAACAGTCGATGGGAACGAAAGCAGACACCAGTCGAAACACCGCGCCCTCTTGCCTTTTTCATCAGCGTTTCCACGACCAACAGCCAGGATCGCGACGTCCGAAGGCATGGCATAGAGATCATAGATTGAAGAGACAGAGGGTCCATCTCGAACCACGGGGAGCGTTTGAATTTAATGGCGGACACATCCTGCGGAGCTTGGTCGCAAGTTTCACATATGCGACGTTTTCGCGTGGCGAAGAGCAAAGCAGGCGGAAAGGCGGAGAGGTTTGCAGACGATCAACGCTTTCGTCACCTCCTCGCAGCTCGTGTTTACAGACGCTGCCTATAAACCACCTGACCTCGATCGTGCAGTTGGCAACTCTCAATCTGTCTAGCGTGACACTCCGGCTTCTGTGACGTCAGTCGTTTCCGTTCAGAGATCACTCTTGTTGCATGTGCGGGATAGAGACGAAAAGCGCACCAGTCTAAGACGCGTCCCAGGCACCAGACCGGCCACAAATGAACATGCTTGTAAACGGGCGACACACACAAATAAATTTATAATACACGTAAAAGGAGAGGAAGAAAAAAAAACAACTGGCGTTGTGTTTGTGGTGGACAAAACGTTGTCACCGTATAACACGAGATGAACGGGACCTTGGAAGAAGAGAGAAGCGTCTGAACAACGCCGGCAGAGGCGACAAAATGTTTTTCATGTTTCGCCACATCTCCCAACAGGGACAGTGTCGGTTTAGGCAGTGATCTCTATGACAATTGCTAGATCGCGCTTCCCCGCTTGGCTGCCGCAGCGCGAGTGAAGCCACCGGACGGCCAGTTTGCTCGTAGACCAATTGCGGTTTTGCTAGTGTTGCAGAGGCAGGCGGCAGCGTACTGAAGACACGTTTTCACTCGTTCGTCGTCATTCGCCGAAGTTTTTTAAGACACTGACACACACATCGCCCTGAGTGTGCCATGTTTTTACAACATTACAAATGAGAGCGCACCTGTTCTCCAGAACGACCTTACTATAAAGGGGCGACCAA
The DNA here is from genome assembly GCA_037355805.1 of Ixodes ricinus. NCBI lineage: Eukaryota > Metazoa > Arthropoda > Arachnida > Ixodida > Ixodidae > Ixodes > Ixodes ricinus. The sequence goes on along the minus strand of JAZHYW010053115.1, from coordinate 5,814 downwards.
ATTAGCTCCCCTTCCCTACGACAGCCGGCGAGCCTAAAAAGACCACGTGACCACAGCTGAGGACCGGAAAATCCGCCAGGCGCCGCCGCGTGCTATTCCCAAACTGCGCGGTCTCGTGGGACAAACGCGGCGCGCCGGTAAGTACCTTTTGGGCCCGTACCAGTGCGATTGATTATAACTTTTCATATCGTCGTCCGCAGATCGCCCTTGACGACATATTCCGTAAACAAAATCAGGTGATAGCCTATATTCCACCGCCGTGCTATTATTAATTGTGCGCGGCATTTATTTCAAGCACCTTAGCTAGCAGACGCTCATGTGTACGGGCCCAAGCCCATCCTTGGGGTGTACACCCAGAGTACCTCAACTTCCGCTAATAAAGATTATTATTATTACTTGCGAAAGTCAGTAACGAAGTTACTCATTTTGACCTAAACACACTTTTTTCATTTTAATTTGCTGCAGAAGTGGTAAAATTTTGATTAGTTAAAAATATCAAAGTCATGAAACATTCTTTTTTAGGAGTGGACTGGTATTGGATACAATTTTTAAGACTATTTTCACTCATGACTAATTCCGAAATATTGAGACATGCAGGCAAGCTGCAGATATTACTACTCTTTTTGTTATTTTGAGTAGTAGCACGCAAACAATGAATTGCTTCATCAATGATCTACAAAAAGTACCTCAAACAAATTCAAACAATAACAAAAAGAGTCAACATATCTGTGTTAAACAAAAACATCAATGCACTCTCACATTTTAACATGTCTCCAAAATATTTGTCAAAATAAATACAGGTAGACCCGAATTGTTGAAACCAGTTGCAGAGAAGTCATTGGCTTAGTGTCATAAAAACCAGGAGGATAAAACAATAAGCAAACACATATATTTGAGGGATTTGCAATCCCTCAAATATATCTGCATGTGTATACTAATTAAGTGGCATATGGAGAATAAAAACACCGCTAACGATTTTGTACAAGCCCATCAGTGATAAAAATACATGTGCACTGCAAAACAGCGACCATAAAAAGCATGTTTACATCGTAACGTACTCACTGTTAAATGACAGTAGTACCTGATGGTTTAAAACATTACAGCATCATACACTCCCAGGTTACCAGTCAGAAAAGCGTGGCTAATTAAAGTAGCGTGTATATTTTTAGAAATTTGTTTTAATGTCATTCTTTTCAGATGACATTTTATACAATCCCGAGACTGAGGAAAAGAATGCCAAGTTTCAAATATGAAGGTTGGTTTGTCCTACATATATTTCATCAGTGTGCCCAGCTTACTAGGTCCAGTCAATTTTGCTATAGGGATGCTTAGCCAGCGGAAGGTCAGTGTGCGTTCATTTACTGAGCAAGGTCACTAACTATTGCACCTAAAAACAAAACAAAAATGGACTACTTTTATACAAGTTCCAAACCATGTTTAAAATGTTTAGCACTTTCCTCGGCACTAGCTTTTTCTGGCATTTTCGCTCTTGACATGGCTCTCCGTCATGCCATTTGTGAAGATGTATTCGGCGGCATCACCGATTCACCTTCTTCTTGGCGAAAGAACCTCTTTAGCCAGTCGTTCCGTATCTCCGTCACCGGGAACTCATGGAAGGCGATTCCCGTCGTGTTCGACTTCCATAGGGGTACGCAGCAGTACACCATAACGGCCAGTCGTTGAATTCTTCCCTGATGTAACCATCAGTGTCAAGCGTCGTGGTCAAGCTATATTGTGCGCAGAAAAACCACGCGCTCACGTGCGCAAAGTACCGGATACTAGCCTCGTTAGGCTACCCGCTCCTGCAACCGAGGGGAAAGTGGAGATGCTAAGCAGCGCCGTGGGAGCAGTTGCGACTACGCGAATTAAAACAAACACTAAACAAGCAAACAAAATCGGCGCGTTGGGGTAGTCGCCGTTGACTTGGTCGCCCCTTTATATACTCTATACTTCGTTTCAGCTTGGGTCCAGACCCGTGGCCAGACGCAGCTGATGCTACAAGCTCGAGCTCCGGGCTTTCAGCGTCCCTTCCAAGCACGCGCGCGCGTGCAGTGCAAGCACTGTTCAGGGCCACATGCTCCCGCTCGTAGCATCGGCTGCGTCTGGACTTTAGCTGAAACGAAGTATAATTTACCTTATGATGTACCGCAGGAAAGACTGCAAGCGCGAGGCTCCTTGCTCTAGGGCACCAGTCTAGGCACGGCGGCACAGGCTCTCGTGCACCAAGGGCAGCTGTCAACGCTATGGTCTCGCGCTTCTAGCCTTCGCTGCGGTACAACATGAGGTGAAACGGAGTATAGGGTAGGTCGTGTTTTGCGGTCGTCTGTGACTGTTTCTAAAGATTTAAAAATCGCTGCCCTTCTTCACGGCAGATTGTTTAAAACGGTTTGGAGACTATGTGGTGCCAGTAGTACATCCGGAGACGTTCAATGTCTCATAGGCTTCAGCATGCACATAATTGTATAAGAAGCAGCCTCTGCAGCGCATTACGCCGTGTCGCACAAAAGCGGGTTGTCGTAAGTGAGCCCTCTGCTTGATGTTACTCGTAGCTTTCCGCTATTGGACAAAATTGCCGAAAATGTCACTGACAGCAAAAATGACATTATTACGTTCCTAAAGGAACACGTACCGTTGTACATAATGATTGAAAACCTGAGACTTACACCAGCTCGCCTGCACTTTAACCGTTTTTGCGTGGTGTTGCTTGGAAAGGAGCGGTTGCAGTACTCTTCGCAATCCATGGTGCTTGCATGCATACTATCGCCTAATGCGTACAAGGTTCTGAGGGGTTCAAGCTTTTTTGTCTTGCCACATTCAAGTACCATTACAAATCTGTGCTCTTCTTTTCAGCTGTAGCCCGAGAGTGAATCAAATGGTACGAACGTTTTCGAGGTACACTGCCCAGATGTTTACGCTCTTGGAGTCGCATGAGAGAGTTGCTGTTTTGGTGGTAGATGAAATTCACATTCAGGCGTCTTTCGACTACAAAGGAGGAAAGATCTCTGGGGCAGCAGTAAACTCAGATAGGGCGCAACGTCGGTATACATGTGTTCATGGTACCAAGTATGCTGAGTTTTTTTCCCGCGAGGTTGCTCATATTTTGTTTTTGCGCACGTTGAACGCGGAAATCGCTTCATGCTGTTTTGAAAAAAAAAGTCAATATTTAATTTGAGCAAATAGGTTTAAAAGTTTTAGCCTTCGTGATGGACAACAAGTCAATCAACAGGAAATCATTAAGAATGTTTTCAAACCCGCACAAGGTGCGGGTTGTTTACCCAAACTCAGCTGACGCAACAAGGCCTATCTTTTAGGTTGTAAACGCCGTGCATCTTCTGAAATGTAGAAAAAACAGCTGGCTAAATAATTTAAAAAAACGCTGGCACAGTAACTTTTATTTTTCTATGTTTGACCTTTTGGAGATGCGGTCCATCCTGACTGTACACACTAGGTATTTAAAAAAAAAAAATACTTCGGGAGCTGCACATTCCTGAAGCATCTCAGCTTTTGAAGTAACTATTGGCTGTCCTCAAAGGCCCTGAACCCAAGCAACTTAGACAGGCAAAATGTCAAACTTGCCTAGCAGGTTTTTAATGCATTTGTGGCCGAGGCCCTAGATGCTCACCGTGATCTGCCAGCGTTTTGGCGTGCTAAAGAAACCACCTATTTCATCAGGATAATTCTTTGTTGGTGGAAGATAGTCAATGTCTAGACACCACACAGGGACATCACCATCATGGTGTCTATGAAGAACCGATTTCGTGCATAAATGAGGAACCCAAGCTGGTGTTTCTGGATGCTTTTGTGACTTGGCTTGATATTTGGGAGTTTTACAAACATAATAACGGCACACTCCCGAGAGGAGACACTATGTGCTCTCAGGCTTTCAGCAAATTCCTGGCTTGTGTTCACAGGCTACTGCCTTCTTGAACCCGGCTTCAAATATGTACTACTTGAGAAAAGTACAGACAGACGGTCTGGAAAGCAGATTTGGTCAGAAGCGGCAAATGGCAGGGGGACACTACCATACTAGCATCCGTCAGCTTTATGGGAGTGAAGGTAGAATTCGGCTGCAAAATACCCTCCCCGTTATGATCCCTGATGTCCTCATGAACACTGACGACCCTTGCTCTCCAATTGCCATGGATCATCCCCGCTTCAACATTGCAGTGTACTCTGCCGACATGAAGGAGTTGAGTTCACGTGTTCCTGTTTTTGCTTACGTTGGAGAGTTTTGTGCACATTCTTTTTAAAGACAGTGATGTGTGATTTCTGCCGTGAGAAGTGAGAAGCTTTTCGTCGACCGCGGGGACGCCGAAAGGTGATGCTGACGTCCACTCTCCGAGACAAGCCTAAATCGAGGCTGGCTGAAGTTTCACAGTGAATTTGTTGTAACGATTGTAATACACATTGAGCTAGTTGTGACGAAACCGCTGCAGGGGAAAATGCCTCACTGTTTCTGCAACTTCAAAATCACAGGGATGTAGTTCGACATCTGGTAATTGAAACTTTGCCGGAATTTGAAAAACTGGTCGCATGTCGAAACGGACATGATCCTGAACTGTTAGTCAACATGACAACTAAGTGTGCGACATATATAATGCTGAGTAATTACTGCAAGCAGAGAAATGGCTCGTTTAAAGCCAAGGTTAATGCAAAGAAACTAAAAAAAGAAAAGCTGTCGCGGCCAAGTGAGGTGCACGGTTTTGCTACAATTGTCAGCAACTAATACCGGCTGCGTTTATGCCTGCAACTGTTGAGTACTTCTTTGCGTTCTGCTCTTCATGTGTATTGGAATGTGAAAATGAGAACTTTTCACCCCATTTCTGGGATCAATTTCCACGGATATAAAGGGAAGTTTCCAAACCTAGGTAGCAGCCCTCTCTTTGGGGCTTTTATTTTTTGCCAATTATTCCAAAACAACTTTCAGACAGTTTCTATCTCAGTGCGCGTAAAGCTTGAAGGCGGCGAACTCGCTTCTGCCGCGAACGAGAACGAAAAAATTGCGGTGGCTATAGCTCGGCTATGCCAGGATATACGTAGCGTGAGCTTATGCGCACAAAATGAGAGGCGCTATCAAGCGGCTCCGCTGCAGCGTCAGACTTGGCTACTGCGCAACGGAGGCGTACAGCTGGGCACGTGGCGGCGCCAGTGCGTCTGCCGCGGCTATGACGTCACTCCTCTGGAATACGCAGACCGGCGAGGCGGGCGCGGCGGCGGCTTCGCGTGGCTCTCTACAATGAGCCGTGCTCATTATGACGTGCTCATTATGCAAAGCGCGCGGCGGCGGCGGCTCGCGCCGCCCGCGTTGCGCGCTTGCATGTGAGCACGGCTCATTATGAGAGCCACGCGAAACTGCACAACCTCGGCCAGTGTAACTCACGCTAAAATTCGAAGCGGAGCCGGCGCGGCCCCGGCAGCGACGGAGCGGTCGGACGGGGGTGATCACGTCACTGACGTCAGGTCACGTGACGCGCAGGCCTGGAGTTGCCTAGGTGAAGTGTTGGCTATAGGGGCCTTCGCACAGGCGCGTTCACGCGCCGCGCTGCCTAAACGTCAGCGAAAAGGACGGTTGCTCAGTGGCTCTCAACGGCGCCCTGCCTCTAACCATGTTGCGCCATCTCGTGGCGTCTGCCAGAAAATGCGAGCGAACCTCGCCACACTTGCTCCATGGCAATTGGCAGCGCCATTCAGACACCTCTATTTTATTGCACTATGAACAGGACTCAAGATAATACGAGATAACCGAGGGTTCCGTGTTTTCAAAAACAAAAAAGCAAACGAAAAAAAAGCCGAAAAACAGTCGCCGGTAACCTT
>JAZHYW010053114.1:0-19031 GCA_037355805.1 Ixodes ricinus | reverse complement strand
GTTTTGAATAATATATTTTAATTATTAATTAAATAATATCTTTGTTTGTAACGTTTTTATAACAATAAAATTGTTGTGTCTCTGGTATTTCCAAACGCATTTGTAGAGCTAATTAAAGTGTTGAATACTGATGTGATTTGGAGAACAGGATAAGAACACTGAAAATATTCATAGTATTGATAGAAATGTGTCTGTTCATATAATTACATTTTAAAATTATATAAATATATAACATAGTTATTTTCAAGGGTATTCTGTCTTTGAATAGATGACAGTATTATTTTGTTTCCATAGTTTGATATGGTAGATTTACTGAACTCTGATAGGCCGCCGCTTAGTGAGGGGGGGGGGGGGGGGTCTATAGGCATTAAGAATGCAGTGCTTAAGAAAGAGTGTTGTATTAATAATAAGAGTTTCATTTTAAGAAGATAGCGGTTACAACACAGCTGCTAAGTTCTTTCACAAATTTCATTGCAAGAGACTTTGCTTAATTGCGAGCACGGTGCAAAATTGTATTCGCATGTATTGGAAATAATCCATTGCTTTGAATTTAAATACGATAAGTATTACGTCCCAAACAACGTAATTAAATGCAAAATATTGAAATTATTTTTAAATACGTATTTAAATATGTTGTATTTGAATTGAACAGTTAAGGTCAATGGGCAACAATCTTGCATGATCAAAAAGGCCTTTATTTCAGACGCAGTAATTCTGTGAATATCTACGAACCAAAAAATTTATACCTTAATCTGATAGAGAAATACAAGTATCGGAGTTTACTTTTCATATAATTCTAAACTGGAACGATCACGCAGAAAACACTGTAGTGAAAGCCTGTGTGCCTATATTTATACGAAGTGAACTTTTAGAAACACAACACGTAGCAAGGAACATGACATTTTCTCTTTTTTCATCGAAGCCAGGATTCTAGAGCACACCTGTGAAGCACTGAGACACCCCCTCAAAGGTACCTCGCACATGAAGTTAGAGCGAATCTCATAAATCAAAGCGCTAAGATTTCGTGATGGCGTTTACTACAGCCTCTATACGCCGAAATTAAACAAGTTTCTGTTGAACCTTCTTGGAGAAAAGAAGAAAGTCTTTACGAAAGATGTTTTTTTCTTCAGTACGTAGCACTATGGGGCATGCAGGCTATCGAAAGATGGTCTCTACATCCTGCCACCACATCATCTGCCTTCATCATTCTAAAGAAGTTGAATATACCATTATATACCGTTTTTTTTCGTGCTTTTACCAGTTCGGGATTCTGATACTGGAAGACAGATGCCGATGTCAGTTGAACGCAATATCATGATTCGTGTCAGAATGGATCGTTTTACGCGATGAGATTCGTTAAGATCATGCTGCTTGCCGCGTATGGGGAACCAGCAGCGTCACGTCACAATCGTAATGCAAGGATGACGTCACCTGAATCGCCAGACGTCAACAGCTGCGAAGTCACCATCAGGACTCAAGACATCTACATCCACGGACATGAAAGTGTGGAGAAGCGTGGCTGCCATGAATGGCAATGCTGCCTGTAAGGATGGGAGTGATCCGCAACGCCTCGATCAATGCAAGGCGAGAGAAGCGGGGGGGGAGAGAGATTCTCGCCCTCCCCTGCATTACGCTAGCTTGACCCTTTCGCAGTGTCTCGCGGAAGAGCGATTTCACTTCTAATACGAGGGCGATGTCCTCATAGCAGAACAATGGCTGGCTTGTCGGTGCGCATGCATCCGCCAGGCCGACGCCGGCATCATCGACAAGCAGGGCGCTCGGTCTAGACAACGTGACCATCATCGAGATTTGCTAGTCAGTACCTTCCAAGCGGACTCAGGGGTAGTCAAACCATCTGGCATCCTCACCAGGGTCCTCTCCTTGTGCTACTGCGCTGCCTCAGAGCCCGCTCTTCTCTCGCATGGCAAGTACTACTGTTCATCTCGCACTCATTCTTCTGAGCGTTTAGTATATCCGCGTAGCAGACCGTTATCCGCAGTGAAACGACGTTGACTCCAAGCCATCCTCGACTGATGCGTTCCTTGATGTCCTGACATTATGTCATCGCTTACGAGCAATTGTTGCAGTAGCTGCGCCGCCAAAGTTAATTGATGGCTTCGTGGCAGAAAAACGATTGTGAGCCATTCCGCTTCAGAAGGTAGTCGTGAGTGGTTATTCGTAGAGCTCAGCCACACTTGCATCGCAAGAGATACACAGATACGTGCTCCACCAAATGTTTATTTACAGTGCAGATACTTCATTCCAAAACGGTAGTGATGATTTGCTTTTTGTGAACACTAAGATATACAACTAATGGGTTCCATTGCAAACTTGCGAGATCTATCCATATATACATATATATATATATATATACACTATTATCTCATTATTATGAGAGCTTCAGCTACTTTATATATGTAGGCAAGGATGTCCACTAGACGATGAGCGGGAGAAGGCCCATTGCCTGACGTATCCTCTATCAATACGCTCGACGACCTTCAAAAAAATCTAGTACGGCCTCCATTCACGAGCTTACACATTTCTAAGCCACAACACACATGGAACCCTAGTTGCATACAGCTTAGCTGCAGCAGGTTATTCACAAAGAGGAATTCTAGAAGACAGAGAATGCCAAATCTCTGGTAAATTTGTATACACTGTGTGTGGGTATACGTTCCAGAGGCTGTGGTATGTTGGTGCCATACCTGATACAACAGCTACATTCATTCAGTTTAGATAGACGCGCATACAGAATCTCTGTTAGTGTACTGGGGGACAGGTTTCAGAACATAAAGAGTGGCTGAAGCCCCATCCCCCACTCGTACAAGAGGATTTTCAGAACAACGAGCTTGCAACAACGCAAGTGCTTGCTGCTGCGAAACGTGTTACTCCGACACAAGAGGGGCGCTGCCCACATATGCAACTGAGAGCGACTGAGAGAAATTGACTGATGAAAGTTCTTCTGCGACGTCTTGGGACCGGATGCGCTGCAGCGGAGCTGGTCCCAAGACGTCGCAAGAGGCTTCAAAATCGGTCTGGTCTCTCTCGGTCTTACTCGGTTGCATATGTGTGAACGGCGCTTATATTTGTGTCGAGATGGCACGTTTCGCGAAGAAATATGCGACAAAGCATGGTTTTGCGTCATGATAATATATTGCAAGCTCGTTGATACAACAAACAATACTATGAATATGCAGTGCAAACAATCCTCTTGTACGGGGGTGGGGCTTTGGGGCTTCAGCCCGCTCTTATGTTTCACCGAAATGTAATCCCCCCCCCCCCACCCCAAATTACACCACTGGCAGAGGCGGAAGTTGGTGTCACTACCGTTCTGTATGCTGCGCGTCTATTCTAAGCGAATGAATGGATGTATTGACCATATCTAGCTGTTGTATCGGGTTGTAGCTTGTATACCACCCAGCCTGCAGACATTTATACCCTCCCCTTTAAATTGTACTCTAAATTTACCAATTTGGCGTAATATCACGCTACATCTGGACCTTTTCCCCAATCTTCTAAATTCCTCTTTGTGAATAACTTATACTGCAGCTAAGCTGTATATAGCTAGGGTTCCATGCATTTTTGGTATTCGTTGGCAGAAACTAAATTGTATGTAAAGCGCTTCATTGAATGGAAAGGCATATACGCCCCGTCACCTCGATATGCATTTTGAGAAGGAGAGACGTCGAAACGTGTGATAAAGGAGATACATCCGAGAGCAATGGGCCTTCTCCCGCTCATGTCTGGTGACGTCACTGCTTTACATATATAAAAGTAGCAGCTCTTATATATGTAAAGGAATATATATATATAGATAGATCTCACCAAAGTTGTAATGGAACCCATTAGTGTATATCATAGTGTTCACAAAGCAATCATCACTACCGTTTTAAAATGAAGTATATGCACTGTAAATAAACATTCGGTGAAGCGCTTTTGTGTGTCTCCTGGTGATCGTGTGTGGTGAGCTCTTACAGCTTCCCTGGCCAACCACCTTCACAGAGCGGAATGGCTCACAATTGTTTTTTTTTTCTTTCTTACAAGCCTCAACTAAATGGCGGCGCTGCTTGTTGCAGCTCGTTGCTCGTAAGCGATGACATAGTGTTAGGACATCGAACACATCAGTCGAAGACGCGTTTGAGGCAACGTTGTTTCACTGCGGAAAACGGTCCCTGCGCCCGAAGTGCTCCCCAAACGTAAGAAGAATAGTCCCAAGAGATGAACAAGTAGTACATGCCATGAGAGGAAAGAGCGGACTCTGAGGCAGCGCAGTGGCACAAGGAAGGACCCTGGTGAGGTACCAGATGAGGACGACCACCCCTAGTCCGCTGGAGACCATGACTAGCCAAATCTCGATGATGGTCACGTTGTCTAGACCGAGCGCCCTCTTGTCGATGATGCCCCATCCGGCGTTTCCTGGCGGATGCATGCACGCACCGACAAGCCAATAAGAACGTTTTGCCGCTTATATTAAAGGAATCGCCTCTGGGGCCTGGAAAGGGGTGAATCGCTCTTCCGCCAGACATTTCAAAAGTTTCAAGTAAACAATACGGGGGAGGGGCGAAAATTTCTCTCCCCACCTTCTTCACCTTACGATGATCCCGAGGCGCTGTACGAGTCCTCCCATCCTTTACAAATGCATACCATTTGTAGCGCCAGCTCTTAGCGCTTTCGTGTCCGTGGGATGTAGATGTCAGTCCTGATGGTGACTCACGCTGATGACGTCACGGTGTTCAGGTGACGTCATCAGCATTACGATTGTGACGTGACACTGCAGGTTCCCATACACATAAACAAGCGAAAACCAAAAAAAAAACACATCGGTCACAATACAAGGAATCTCTAATATAGCGTAAAAACGATCAGCATCGGCATCATAAACATATTCTTCCTTCAATACATTAGAATCCCAAACAGTTAGAACAAAAACACGAAAAAAAAACAGTATATAATGGTATATTCAACTTCTTTTAGAATGATGAAGGCAGATGATGTGGTGGCAGGATGTAGAGACCTCTTTCGATAGCTGCATGCCCATAATGCTACATACTGAAGAAAAAAAAATCTTTCGTAAAGACTTTCTTCTTTTCTCAAGAAGGTTCCAACAGAAACTTTGTTTAATTTCGGCGTATGGGGGCTGTAGTCGCTTATCACAAATCTTAGCGCTTGATTTATGAATTCGCTCTAACTTATGTGCGAGGTAACTTTGAGGGGGTGTCTCAGTAATACAGGTGTACTCTAGAATCTGACTGATGAAAGAAAAATATAATGTTTCACGCTGCGGGTTGTGTTTCTAAAAGTTCCTTCGTATAAAAGATATTTTACAAGCTTTCACTACAGTGTTTTCTGCGTGATCGTTCCAGTTTAAATTATATGAAAAGTAAACTCCGAGATACTTGTATTTTTCTATAGGTTCAAGTATAGAATTTTTTAGTTCGTAGATATTCACAGAATTACTGCATCCAGAAATAAAGGCCCTTTTTAATATTTAAGGTCATTGCCCAATGACCTTAACTATTCAATTCAAATACAAATATTTAAATACGTATTTAAAAATAATTTTAATATTTTGCATTTAATTACGTTGTTGGGAACGTATTTTTATCGTATTTAAATTCAAAACAATGGATATTTCAAATACTGCCCAAATACAATTTTGTACACTGTTCTTCGCAATTAAATACGATTTTGGGGACTCTTCTTTGCAATGAGGGCGTTAGAAGAACTATAAAACTTCCTGCCAGTAATTGTTGTAACCGCTTATCATGTGCCAAATGACTCTTATTGTTAAAGCTGCAACACTCTTTCTTAAGCACTGCATTCTTGGTACTTATAGACCCCCCCCTCCTTTTATTTAAACACGGTATTTTTATCAGGGGTTCAATTGAAGTCTACCATGTCAAACTATGGAAACAAAATGTACTGGTCAAAGTATTTAAAGGGAACGAAATACCCTTGTATTTCTATGTTATATATTTATATAGTTTTTTAAAAATGTAATTGGATATGTAGTTGAATACATTTCTATCAAAGTATTTTGTGTCTGTGTTTCGACACATTTTTGCAAGTATTTTGCCCATCCCTGTTCTCCAAAAATCACATCAGTATTCCAGCACTTTTGAATTGCTCTACAAAATACGTTTGGAAAATACCAGAGACATACAATTTTTATTGTTGCTAGGATTAGGGGTTACCGGCGTTACAAACAGGTGTTTATTTAATTAATAATTAAAATATATTATTCAAAACGGTCGTGGCGTCAACTTCATCACGTGAACTCGCTGACGAAATAACCGACATAAGCGAGCAGTGATGCTCAACGTTTGAGAGAGGGAACAGTGATGCAGAAATACCATACTTATTTTACTGGTATTGCTGTTATAAATATTTTCTAGCTGCATCCGCGGCTGGGAAGTCCCTACTTGACGCATAGATCTCCAAAACACTAAATTGAATACCCGTGATCCTAGAGGCCTAATGAATACGATTCAAATGGTTTTTCTTCTCAGATATAAAACTAGTTTATCTTTAGTAGCTTTTTTTGTTGTTGTTGTTGCTAACTTGTGGGAGCAACCAAAGGAATAGAACACGAGAAAGTCATTCTTATCTCACTGGTGGATTACATGTAATCCACCGGTGAATCCCAGATGTGCATATGCGAGGAATCCACCAGCGGGTCTCAGATCTTCTTATGCAAAGGAAGATCTGGGACCCATAACCTCATCTAGTGTTGACGTCGTTCCCTATCCAAACCGCTCATGGTCACTTAACCTACCCATCCTGCCTCCGGATAACTCGGTCAAGGTAGGCGATCCCACGATAAAAACAATTACATGTTTTCCCTCGATCACTCTGTTGCTAATCCGTCTCTGCTTGTCTGTCATACAAGTACTCTTGCGCAAGTGAATCGCAGACACCCGGAATCTACGGAACTCCATGATGGCGGCTGTCGCATAAAGAGAGGTACCTATGTAATCGTTCTCCAAGCTGATTCTTTGGAGGACCAGACAAATGCCGAGCTGCGGAAATATGCAGGACAGGAGCTTGGTGCTTCGACCGAAGAAGATGTAGTCCCCCACGCCACGGTGAATCCAACTTATGGCGTCCAAATATATAAAGGGCAGCACCAGGTAAAAGGCGAGCCCCAGCAAGCTGGCGTACACTCCTGCAAAGGAGTGCAAGGGAAAACGTTTTAAACGAGGCAAAAAGAAAACAAAAAGGTTCGAATTAAGGCAGATCATTATTTCGCATCTTTCATGGCTCATTCAAGCACACACTGATGGCTTGTTTTTGATCGCTCGAAGAAGGCGACCCACGAAAAATAAAAATCTCGAGGTACACCTAAGCCTTTCTTATGAGAATTGTGAATGCGAAAGCATGCAAGCCGCTCGTCCGCTCCCTTTGTCGTCTGCTCGTCCGCTCCCTTTGTCGTCTGCTGTCGTCTGCTGTCGTTGGAACGATGAGTGGATAGACCTAAAGCTAGCAGCCTTTGTCTCCACTGCCATAGCCACAGCGCTCGTCGACCGCGTTAGGACGCGGAGCGCAGGCGTCCGTTGTTTGACTCTCGCATTCGAACGCGTTCGACGAGTGCAGTGAAGACAAAGACCGCTAGGTTTAGGTCTACCCACTAACCATTCGAGTCAGAGCTCGGTGTTCTGGCGTCCCCGCAAGCTCCCGTCTCCTCCCTTCCCTCAGTTTCTCGGCGCATGTTCTTGTTGTGCGTGCGTGCGTGCGTTTTGTGTAACAGCGTGCGTGCGTACGTGTGTGTACGTGCGCGTCTGTGCGCGCGTGCCTGTGTGCATGTGCTCGCGCGCATGTTTTAATTGACTTGTAGTGGATGACCCCCCCCCCCCCCCCCCCAATTCGCAACTCTAGAGGTGGCGACGGCCACCCAGCGAAAAAGACGTGAATGAAAAAAAAAAAAAAAAAGGAGGGGGGATCTACCGCCTATCCGAGAGCACAGCAAAAGCTGCCAGCTGGCCCAAGAGCGTAAAGCAGAGTGTGAAAGCTGGTTTACACACTTGCGTTGAGTATGACTCAGTGCGAGGGTTGCTATGGCGACAGCTGCGTCGGCTCCACCAAAACCGGTTTTTACACCGTCTTGTTGGAGCCGACGCAGCTGTTGTCATAGCAACCCTCGCACTCAGTCCTACTCAACGCAAGCGTGTGAATCGTCCTTGAAGAGTTCGAACCTTTTGGGGACACGCAGGACAGGAGTAATATGAGCAGCGGAAGAAGAAGGCAGTAGATGAGGAAGGCCGCCAGCAGAAGGCTCACGGCCGTGTTTTCCAGAAAGACCACCCCGAGGTCACTGTGCTTGATGGTGACCATGTAGACCAGCACGATCAAGCTCTCGGCGAGGATGAGGACGAGGAAGGAGAGGTAGTGTCCGATCCAGTAAACGGCGTCTGGCAGTCCCATCACGCATTGCAGTTCCTGGAACAGTGTCCGACGGCAGCCCGAATTTGCGTTCCTAGGTCCCAATAACATATGTGATCAATGCCCTCTAGAAGACAAGGCCAGCGCCAGTCCCCTCTCACAAACGGCATCACCAGTGAATCCACGAAGCACCGCATCCCTTGCGCCAGCACCGCTGCCAGCGTGTCGTGCAGAGGCTCTCATCGAACGCGACGCTAGCACGGCGCTCCACCCATGTACCGAACTTCTTTGGGGTTATCATCAATTCGAGGTCCACATCTTAGTTATGAATTTATAAAAATAGCGTCCCTGTTTTCTTTCTTCTTTTTTTTTTGTTTGTTGGGGGCTACTTGAACTCTATATAAACCTCAACCTTCTGTCAAGTAAATTCAGCTGTCTTTGAAACTGTTGTTCAGACGTCCTTTCCGGGTTTTGTTTTAAAATATGTTCAACCATCATCACATATAGTTTGCTGCCCTAACGTTTGGTAGCATGAATGACTCTGCTCTTAAACATATAATAGACTTTAATAAAAGAAATCACATCGTATTGTCATAAATGTTAAAACGAGCGAAGCTCTCCTGTCGGCCTTTTTTCTCGTTTAACTAAGGCCCGCTCGCCCGGGACACTTGGAACACTCGCCTTAAGTCCGGAGCTGGTCTCCCGCGTCAGGTTTGTCAGGTGCCGAAAGAAGAGCCAGAGGAGAGCGATCGCGGCCACGACGACGCCAGGACGGTATAGCCGCGGCTCGGTCGGGAACTCGGGGAGCGGCATGAACCTCTGGTACGTCTGCGCGGAGACACGGCGACAACCACACATGTGTCTTCGACTGGCCCCAATTGTGCCCGCAGTGCGTCTCCGACTGGTGCGTTCAGCGTGTACTCAAAGGGGTCCCTACATTTCTGCCTGGGGACGTCATAACAGTGTCATGCCTGTCGCGACCCTGGCGGTGGCCCAGCAGCGGAGGTAGACCAGGCAGACGCCTGTTCTGCTGTAGGTCCCTCTGTAGCCAAACAGTCGATGGGAACGAAAGCAGACACCAGTCGAAACACCGCGCCCTCTTGCCTTTTTCATCAGCGTTTCCACGACCAACAGCCAGGATCGCGACGTCCGAAGGCATGGCATAGAGATCATAGATTGAAGAGACAGAGGGTCCATCTCGAACCACGGGGAGCGTTTGAATTTAATGGCGGACACATCCTGCGGAGCTTGGTCGCAAGTTTCACATATGCGACGTTTTCGCGTGGCGAAGAGCAAAGCAGGCGGAAAGGCGGAGAGGTTTGCAGACGATCAACGCTTTCGTCACCTCCTCGCAGCTCGTGTTTACAGACGCTGCCTATAAACCACCTGACCTCGATCGTGCAGTTGGCAACTCTCAATCTGTCTAGCGTGACACTCCGGCTTCTGTGACGTCAGTCGTTTCCGTTCAGAGATCACTCTTGTTGCATGTGCGGGATAGAGACGAAAAGCGCACCAGTCTAAGACGCGTCCCAGGCACCAGACCGGCCACAAATGAACATGCTTGTAAACGGGCGACACACACAAATAAATTTATAATACACGTAAAAGGAGAGGAAGAAAAAAAAAAAACTGGCGTTGTGTTTGTGGTGGACAAAACGTTGTCACCGTATAACACGAGATGAACGGGACCTTGGAAGAAGAGAGAAGCGTCTGAACAACGCCGGCAGAGGCGACAAAATGTTTTTCATGTTTCGCACACATCTCCCAACAGGGACAGTGTCGGTTTAGGCAGTGATCTCTATGACAATTGCTAGATCGCGCTTCCCCGCTTGGCTGCCGCAGCGCGAGTGAAGCCACCGGACGGCCAGTTTGCTCGTAGACCAATTGCGGTTTTGCTAGTGTTGCAGAGGCAGGCGGCAGCGTACTGAAGACACGTTTTCTACTCGTTCGTCGTCATTCGCCGAAGTTTTTTAAGACACTGACACACACATCGCCCTGAGTGTGCCATGTTTTTACAACATTACAAATGAGAGCGCACCTGTTCTCCAGAACGACCTTACTATAAAGGGGCGACCAAATTAGCTCCCTCTTCCCTACGACAGCCGGCGAGCCTAAAAAGACCACGTGACCACAGCTGAGGACCGGAAAATCCGCCAGGCGCCGCCGCGTGCTATTCCCAAACTGCGCGGTCTCGTGGGACAAACGCGGCGCGCCGGTAAGTACCTTTTGGGCCCGTACCAGTGCGATTGATTATAACTTTTTATATCGTCGTCCGCAGATCGCCCTTGACGACATATTCCGTAAACAAAATCAGGTGATAGCCTATATTCCACCGCCGTGCTATTATTAATTGTGCGCGGCATTTATTTCAAGCACCTTAGCTAGCAGACGCTCATGTGTACGGGCCCAAGCCCATCCTTGGGGTGTACACCCAGAGTACCTCAACTTCCGCTAATAAAGATTATTATTATTACTTGCGAAAGTCAGTAACGAAGTTACTTATTTTGACCTAAACACACTTTTTTTCATTTTAATTTGCTGCAGAAGTGGTAAAATTTTGATTAGTTAAAAATATCAAAGTCATGAAACATTCTTTTTTAGGAGTGGACTGGTATTGGATACAATTTTTAAGACTATTTTCACTCATGACTAATTCCGAAATATTGAGACATGCAGGCAAGCTGCAGATATTACTACTCTTTTTGTTATTTTGAGTAGTAGCACGCAAACAATGAATTGCTTCATCAATGATCTACAAAAAGTACCTCAAACAAATTCAAACAATAACAAAAAGAGTCAACATATCTGTGTTAAACAAAAACATCAATGCACTCTCACATTTTAACATGTCTCCAAAATATTTGTCAAAATAAATACAGGTAGACCCGAATTGTTGAAACCTGTTGCAGAGAAGTCATTGGCTTAGTGTCATAAAAACCAGGAGGATAAAACAATAAGCAAGCACATATATTTGAGGGATTTGCAATCCCTCAAATATATCTGTATGTGTATACTAATTGAGTGGCATATGGAGAATAAAAACACCGCTAACGATTTTGCACAAGCACATCAGTGATAAAAATACATTGCACTGCAAAACAGCGACCATAAAAAGCATGTTTACATTGTAACATACTCACTGTTAAATGACAGTAGTACCTGATGGTTAAAAACATTACAGCATCATACACTCCCAGGTTACCAGTCAGAAAAGCGTGGCTAATTAAAGTAGCGTGTATATTTTAGAAATTTGTTTTTAATGTCATTTTTTTCAGATGACATTTTATACAATCCCAAGACTGAGGGAAAAGAATGCCAAGTTTCAAATATGAAGGTTGGTTGTCCTACATATATTTCATCAGTGTGCCCAGCTTACTAGGTCCAGTCAATTTTGCTATAGGGATGCTTAGCCAGCGGAAGGTCAGTGTGCGTTCATTTACTGAGCAAGGTCACTAACTATTGCACCTAAAAACAAAAAAAAATGGACTACTTTTATACAAGTTCCAAACCATGTTTAAAATGTTTAGCACTTTCCTCGGCACTAGCTTTCTTTCTGGCTTTTTGCTCTTGACATGGCTCTCCATCATGCCATTTGTGAAGATGTATTCGGCGGCATCACCGATTCACCTTCTTCTTGGCGAAAGAACCTCTTTAGCCAGTCGTTCCGTATCTCCGTCACCGGGAACTCATGGAAGGCGATTCCCGTCGTGTTCGACTTCCATAGGGGTACGCAGCAGTACACCATAACGGCCAGTCGTTGATTTCTTCGCCTGATGTAACCATCAGTGTCAAGCGTCGTGGTCAAGCTATAATGTGCGCAGAAAAACCACGCGCTCACGTGCGCAAAGTACCGGATACTAGCCTCGTTAGGCTACCCGCTCCTGCAACCGAGGGGAAAGTGGAGATGCTAAGCAGCGCCGTGGGAGCAGTTGCGACTATGCGAATTAAAACAAACACTAAACAAGCAAACAAAAATCGGCGCGTTGGGGTAGTCGCCGTTGACTTGGTCGCCCCTTTATATACTCTATTGGCGACGTGCGCGGTCGAAAGCGTCGCTGTGGTCGGCATTCAACGATTGACCGAGTGCTGACTATGACGTCAGCAAAGGTTTTCTCATCGACAGAAATAAGAGGAATGTAAGAACTTTAATTTCGACGGTGGTGGCAGTGTTGCTTTGAGAGCGCAATGATTTCAAGCCTCCACCATGCTCATTGCAAACACCATCGAACTTACTGTCCGCATGGCAATGACGTCACGAGAGGGAACCATAGGAGGACGCCACCAAAACATCTCGCCGCTAATACTTCGTTTCAGCTTGGGTCCAGACGCAGGAGATGCTACAAGCTCGAGCTCCGGGCTTTCAGCGTCCCTTCCAAGCACGCGCGCGCGTGCAGTGCAAGCACTGTTCAGGGCCACATGCTCCCGCTCGTAGCATCGGCTGCGTCTGGACTTAAGCTGGAACGAAGTATAATTTACTTTATGATGTACCGCAGGAAAGGCTGCAAGCGCGAGCTCCTTGCTCTAGGGTACACCGTGCTCTAGGGCACATCTCGGCGGCACAGGCTCTTGTGCACTAAGGGCAGCTGTCAACGATATGGTCTCGCGCTTCTAGCCTTCGCTGCGGTACAACATGAGGTGAAACGGAGTATAGAGTAGGTCGTGTTTTGCGGTCGTCTGTGACTGTTTCTAAAGATTTAAAAATCGCTGCCCGTTTTCACGGCAGTTGTTTAAAACGGTTTGGAGACTATGTGGTGCCAGAGTACATCCGGAGACGTCAATGTCCTACTTGAAATATTGGATAGGCTTCAGCGCATTGCCTGTGACAAAAACTTGTGTAATGGCCTTGCTGATGTTATTGTTTTTCAATTGACCGATCTCACTAGGCGTTCCACGCATGCGTGACGCCGCCATAACTGTAGTTCATAAGAAGCAGGCGCTCGTGCACGAGACAGCTCGTGCCGTCTCGTGCTCTTCTCGCGCAGACCTCCAGCGAGGTCGTCGCACGTGCAGAAAGACTACAGTTCCCACGATGCATGGCGACTGCGGTGGCGTACTCAGACTAGCTGGTGAGATCGGTCTATTGCACAAAATTGCCGAAAATGTCACTGACAGCAAAAATGACATTATTACGTTCCTAAAGGAACACGTACTGTTGTACATAATGATTGAAAACCTGAGACTTAAACCAGCTCGCCTGCACTTTAACCGTTTTTACGTGGTGTTGCTTGGAAAGGAGCGGTTGCAGTACTCTTCGCAAACCATGGTGCTTGCATGCATACTATCGCCTAATGCGTACAAGGTTCTGAGGGGTTCAAGCTTTTTTGTCTTGCCACATTCAAGTACCATTAGAAATCTGTGCTCTTCTTTTCAGCTGTAGCCCGAGAGTGAATCAAATAGTACGAACGTTTCGAGGTACACTGCCCAGAGGTTTACGCTCTTGGAGTCGCATGAGAGAGTTACTGTTTTGGTGGTAGATGAAATTCACATTCAGGCGTCTTTCGACTACAAAGGAGGAAAGATCTCTGGGGCAGCAGCAAACTCAGATAGGTCGCAACGTCGGTACATGTGTTCATGGTACCAAGTATGGTGAGTTTTTTCCCGCGAGGTTGCTCATATTTTGTTTTTGCGCACGTTGAACGCGAAATCGCTTCATGCTGTTTTGAAAAAAAATCAATATTTAATTTGAGCAAATAGGTTTAAAAGTTTTAACCTTCGTGATGGACAACAAGTCAATCGACAGGAAATCATTAAAGGGGCGATGCAACAATTTTTGTACTTTGCGCAAATACCACTTAAAACGGATCCCTGACGTTAATGACCTATGAAACACGCGTTTGTTTTTCACCCCACGCAATAGAAGTCCCAGAAAAAAATAAAGAAAAACGAGCGGCGTTCATTCCCTCAACTCGCAGCCAGAACAAGTGGCCACGTGATCTGGAGCCGATTATATGCCGCCAATGTTGATCATAGTCACGCGCTGGGGTTGGCAAAGCACAGGACACGCGCTGAGTTCCCGACATTGTTATGGCTCGGCTATTGTCGTCGTTGCAGCGATTGGACACGGGCCACTACCCGAATGCTTCTCGAGCTAGGAATTATCACGAGCCCAAATCGAGTGCCCACGCAATGCTCGGGTCCAATCTATGAAACGCATTCAAATATCGTCATCGGGGTGTTTTGCGATCCCCACGTTACGTCATCAAATTTTGCAAAGGAGAGATTGAATGAAAATGATCGCTTTTGTCCTTGAAATTACACCGCAACAAAGGAGTTTCTTGGCCAGTGTCGTTGCGTGTGAGTATCCTTGAGTCCCACTAGTGCCAGTAAGCTCGTGTAAAGTGAAAAACATTCCAATTGAATATCGTTGCACAGCTCCTTTAAGAATGTTTTCAAACCCGCACAAGGTGCGGGTTGTTTACCCGAACTCAGCTGACGCAACGAGGCCTATCTTTTATGTTGTAAACGCCGTGCATCTGCTGAAATGTAGAAAAAACAGCTGGCTAAATAATTAAAAAAAACGCTGGCACAGTAACTTTTATTTTTCTATGTTTGACCTTTTGGAGATGCGGTCCATCCTGACTGTACACACTAGGTATTTAAAAAAAAAATACTTCGGGAGCTGCACACCCCTGAAGCATCTCAGCTTTTGAAGTAACTATTGGCTGTCCTCAAAGGCCCTGAACCCAAGCAACTTAGACAGGCAAAATGTCAAACTTGCCTAGCAGGTTTTTAATGCATTTGTGGCCGAGGCCCTAGATGCTCACCGTGATCTGCCAGCGTTTTGGCGTGCTAAAGAAACCACCTATTTCATCAGGATAATTCTTTGTTGGTGGAAGATAGTCAATGTCTAAACACCACACAAAGGACATCACCATCATGGTGTTTATGAAGAACCGATTTCGTGCGTAAATGAGGAACCCAAGCTGGTGTTTCTGGATGCTTTTGTGACTTGGCTTGATATTTGGGAGTTTTACAAACATAATAACGGCACACTCACGAAGGAGACACTATGTGGTCTCAGGCTTTCAGCAAATTCCTGGCTTGTGTTCACAAGGTACTGCCTTCTTGAACCCGGCTTCAAATATGTACTACTTGGAAAAGTACAGACAGACGGTCTGGAAAGCAGATTTGGTCAGAAGCGGCAAATGGCAGGGGGACACTACCATACTAGCATCCGTCAGCTTTATGGGAGTGAAGGTAGAATTCGGCTGCAAAATACCCTCCCCGTTATGATCCCTGATGTCCTCATGAACACTGACGACCCTTGCTCACCAATTGCCATGGATCATCCCCGCTTCAACATTGCAGTGTACTCTGCCGACATGAAGGAGTTGAGTTCACGTGTTCCTGTTTTTGCTTACGTTGGAGAGTTTTGTGCACATTCTTTTTAAAGACAGTGATGTGTGATTTCTGCCGTGAGAAGTGAGAAGCTTTTCGTCGACCGCGGGGACGCCGAAGGTGATGCTGACGTCCACTCTCCGAGAGCCAGCCTAAATCGAGGCTGGCTGAAGTTTCACAGTGAATTTGTTGTAACGATTGTAATACACATTGAGCTAGTTGTGACGAAACCGCTGCAGGGGAAAATGCCTCACTGTTTCTGCAACTTCAAAATCACAGGGATGTAGTTCGACATCTGGTAATTGAAACTTTGCCGGAATTTGAAAAACTGGTCGCATGTCGAAACGGACATGATCCTGAACTGTTAGTCAACATGACAACTAAGTGTGCGACATATATAATGCTGAGTAATTACTGCAAGCAGAGAAATGGCTCGTTTAAAGCCAAGGTTAATGCAAAGAAACTAAAAAAAGAAAAAGCTGTCGCGGCCAAGTGAGGTGCACGGTTTTGCTACAATTGTCAGCAACTAATACGGGCTGCGTTTATGCCTGCAACTGTTGAGTACTTCTTTGCGTTCTGCTCTTCATGTGTATTGGAATGTGAAAAATGAAAACTTTTCACCCCATTTCTGGGATCAATTTCCACGGATATAAAGGGAAGTTTCCAAACCTAGCTAGCAGCGCCTCTCTTTGGGGCTTTTATTTTTTGCCAATTATTCCAAAACAACTTTCAGACAGTTTCTATCTCAGTGCGCGTAAGCTTGAAAGGCGGCGAACTCGCTCTGCCGCGAACGAGCCGCGAACGAGAAAAAAATTGCGGTGGCTATAGCTCGGCTATGCCAGGATATACGTAGCGTGAGCTTATGCGCACAAAATGAGAGGCGCTATCAAGCGGCTCCGCTGCAGCGTCAGACTTGGCTACTGCGCAACGGAGGCGAACAGCTGGGCACGTGGCGGCGCCAGTGCGTCTGCCGCGGCTATGACGTCACTCCTCTGGAATACGCAGACCGGCGAGGCGGGCGCGGCGGCGGCTTCGCGTGGCTCTCATAATGAGCCGTGCTCATTATGCGAGCCGTG
Organism: Ixodes ricinus; assembly: GCA_037355805.1. Taxonomy (NCBI): domain Eukaryota; kingdom Metazoa; phylum Arthropoda; class Arachnida; order Ixodida; family Ixodidae; genus Ixodes; species Ixodes ricinus. The sequence continues at coordinate 2,238 of JAZHYW010053114.1, read as the reverse complement.
CTCATTATGCGGAGCGCGGCGGCGGCCGCTGCAGCCGTGCTGCTTCGTATGCACGTGCTCATTATGAGAGCCACGCGAAACTGCACAACCTCGGCCAGTGTAACTCACGCTACAAAATTCGAAGCGGAGCCGGCGCGGCCCCGGCAGCGACGGAGCGGTCGGACGGAGGGTGATCACGTCACTGACGTCAGGTCACGTGACGCGCAGGCCTGGAGTTGCCTAGGTGGTGTTGGCTAAGGGGCCTTCGCACAGGCGCGTTCACGCGCCGCGCTGCCTGTAAACGTCAGCGAAAAAGGACGGTTGCTCGAGTGGCTCTCAACGGCCCCTGCACTCTAACCATGTTGCGCCATCTCGTGGCGTCTGCCAAGAAAATGCGAGCGAACCTTCGCCACACTTGCTCCATGGCAATTGGCAGCGCCATTCAGACACCTCTATTTTATTGCACCATGAACAGGACTCAAGATAATACGAGATAACTAGGGTTCCGTGTTTTCAACAAAAAAACCGAAAAAGCCGAAAAACAGTCGCCGGTAACCTTTGCGTCAATTCGGATTTATCCGAAAAATTCAAAATTTCGAGGTCACAACGACAAAATAAAAAGCAAAAAAGACCATTTCAGTTTTAGATCACACTTTATGAGAGCACAGGGTCAGTGGTTCTGAGCAGACTTGGACGTAGTTCAACTACTCTACTCAAACTACTGTAGTTTAACTACTTTTCCGAGTAACTTGGTAACTTTTAATTACAACTTATGTGGGTAATTGGTAGCTTAACTTAACTACATTTTCAGGTAACTTCTACTCAAATTACTAACTACTTTCGAAATCTAGTGCTAATTTTGCTCATCACAAAAGTTTGAGCGCAGAAATAAATAAGACGCCGGCAGATGGAGTGCATTTTCCGAGCAAGGAGCCAGGGTGCCTACATGTAGGCACCCTAGGGCCCCTTCACATTCCCTTCCGTAGAAACTGCATCACAAGTGTCCTTGGGCCAATGTGGCGACGAGCAGCCAAAACATAACACCGGCGCGCACTTGGTCGGGTATTGACCTAATCCGGTAATGCACGGAGGCGCCGCGCCTCCAGCTGCAACCGTGAAAGACGGAAGCACCCCGAGGGTTGGTGTTGTTTTCATGTTGTCTGCCTTTAGTGAATTCTGACTCAAGCGGTTTGGGGGTTCCACGGGTAGGCGCCACTGGAATGACCTCGCAGCTGGGCGCCTGTTCCCATGGTCGCCTCGTCGTCAGCGCATACTCCTTGCAAAGCCGGACTCCCCGCGCACAAACGCAGACACGGATAATCCGTTCATGGGAGCACCTTCCCGCTTGGAACGGCAACTGTACGAGCGGCGATGCTTGTTCACGTAATCCTTCGCGTCCTTCCGGTACTGTAGTCGCCGGAGAGGATTGCGAGTCACCCTTGGGAGATCCTTTTGTTGGACCCGGCGTCAGTGGCGAAGTATAGTTTGTTTCATCTTTTAATAAACAAAAACAATTTTTTCTTCAGTAGCGTAGCACTAGCACTGCAACGAAACGCGCAGTCGTCCGGATTATCTCATCGTCGTGGCGCGAGACTTGAACCCTTGACGGTCAGGTGCACTCGCTCAACGTGCTCTCCGAACGTCGTGGGAATAAAGAGGGGCCAGTCATGATAATATTAACTTGCCTAAGAAAAAATAAAAAATAGAATTTTTTTTTGTTTATAAAAGACCCTCTAGCAGAGGCAAACCTCACATGTTTCGTCATGGACACCGAAGATGCTGACACTCGCCTTCCCGACCCTGCACAGCTTGTTTCTGAAATGCAACGCTGCCGTTCCCCCTGCGCGTTGGTGGAACGTCTTTTTAGCTTGGCTGGGAACATCTTTAGGAGGAAAAGGGGAAAACTACCCGATAAGGACTTTGAAAGTTAAATGCTTCTGCGAGTGAATAAACTATTTTGATGAAAACACAAGCCATAAAATGGCTGCATTTATTTTAGGCTCGCAGGGGTTTTCACGGATCAAAACTGCCGTTCATTTCGCTACCACAGAAAAATATAAAAAAGTAACTTCGAAAGTAACTTCAAAGTAACTCGCTACTTTTTTGCAGTAATTAGTAGTTTACTCAATTACTATTACAAATGCGTAATTTCTACTCTACTCCAATTACTTTTGGCGTCAATACTCAGTAACTTAACTTAACTACCTTTTTTCAGTAACTTGTACATGTCTGGTTCTGAGGAGATGCCACTACTGACAA
>JAZHYW010053113.1:0-16171 GCA_037355805.1 Ixodes ricinus | reverse complement strand
AATGTTGGGGTTGTCAGTCGCCCTTTAAGTCCAGACGCAGCCGACGCTCACGAGCAGATGGGAGCAAGCTGACAGCGTCCAAAAACGCCCCATCACGGTGTACAAAAAATCGGGGCGCAACAAAGCTGGTGAAAATTAATAGACACAACTCAACCGCTTGACTTCAGGAAGCGATAACTTCACGCACACATAAAGTCTCTGAGACAAACACCATCGTGGTGTTCGTCATGTTTCTGAGCGTGTTCTATCATCGCTGAGCCAATCATACAGCAAAAGCCTGCCTAGTGGCTTGCGCTTTTGACGCTGCTTAACTGATCGCATTACCTTGAAGCCTCGGTTGCGTCTTGACTTTAGGTGAAACGAAGTAAAGGTGGCAATGCTCCCCATAGACGTTCGGTTGCGCTTTTCTACGACGCATAGTGATCTGGGAAGACAGTGTTTCTTTGTCGAGCTCCTAACCGCCAGAACAGTCGTGCGCTGAGAGCTCCAGAAAAACAAAGAAAACAAAAGGACAGCAAACGAATGCAAAAGAAGAAAAATGGAAGGCATGCAGCAGGAGCCTGCCAAGAGATAGCGAGCACACCCTGAAGAAATGTCTCTGAGCTCACTTGCCAAGCAAAAACACTGTACAACGAAACACGGCGAACGATACTAGAGTACGGGCGAGGGACGAAATTAACTCGGTGTACGATTAGACCTGAAGAATGCGATGTGCGTATAGGGGCATGGAGCATGACGTTTCACCTGCTCATAATTTGTGTCTCACGTCGCATTTTTCAGATCTAACTGTACACTCGGAGTTTCTTCATTTGTTGGGATCCGGAGTTTCTCGCCCTGATTGGCTGCCTTCGTGTTCTGCAGAAAAGCGAGCTCGCGGATATTGTGTTAGAGTGCGTGCTTAGAAACAAACACCGGAGAATACAGAGCCATACTCACTGCTGACCAGGTCCTGGTGCTCGTGGAAGGCCTTCCGGATCAGATCATCAGTGTAGGGTTTGCTGGGGCCGTACAGAGCCACGGTCCAGTTGAGCGTGTGCGCTAGGGTCACCGGTTCGGCGATGATCGTCCTCGGCTCTCTAAAGTGAAGGGTTCCTGGCTTCGGTCTGCCGCCCTCGTTGATTAGGAGGTAGCAGCAGGCCAGCACGAAGACCAGCTCCAAGGCCGTGGCCAGGTAGTGTCGCCGGATGGACTGGGTCCACACCACGCGGCTCACAACGGTGAACACCAGGCCCAGCATGGCTCTGCGAGCACAATGGGCGCTTGTTGTTGTTGTTGTTGTTTGACAGCGACAGCTGTTATGGACGCCCCCCTAAAGAACACAGCTATGGCCGTCAGCGAATACTTCGTATGATCATATACAACGCTTGCAAGTGGAGTAACTGCTCCCTTCTGGTAATCGTTTCTACTTGTTTTTTGCCGAGTTTTTTTTGTCGAGGAGAACAAAGGCAGTTGTGCGAGATGTACGCCGCATTAGGTACAATATTCAATAGCTGCAAGACCAGCATATTGGCAGCTAATGTGACAACTTTGACCTAAAAAAAAGAAAACATATACATCGTGGCCCCTTAAAAAAAGAACTTAGAGTTTTGTTGTTTTTTTACTGAAAAATAAAATTATGTATTGCCGAACACTCATGATAGATGCCAAAGCTTCATAACTAACCGTTACGTTGTTCAAAAGTTATACGCGGTTCTCTGAAATTTTCATTGGAAACATTGCGGCTGACAGTTACCGAAAACGGGCAAAATTGGGACCAATTTTTTGGTCGAAAGTTTCAGAAAATCACTTAACTTATGAACAAGATAACGGTTAGTGCTGAAACTTTGGCATATCGTTCGCACCGCCAGTTCTACATTTTGGCGGAGATTGAGTGTTCGGCGAAACGTAATCTATTTTTGCAAGAAAAAAAAACAAAAAACACCGTAGTTTTTTTTTTTTTAACACGCTGCATATTTGGGAATTTGAAGAGCTGTTTTTGTGCCGAAGTACCCATTCGTGACTGCCGCCGTCACCAACAAGCATGGGCGTCGGCAGGGGGTGCAAAAGGGGCGCACTCCCCCCCACCACCCCAAGCCAGAGTGCCTATCCCCCCCCCCCCTCCTTCCCAGCTCTCTCGGCTACGGGGGATCGAATGACGTCGCGAAATAGCTTTTCTAGCAAGCGGAGAAACCGAAAGCTATCCTAAAATAAAATCCACGCACTTTTCTTTCCTTGGATCCTTCAGCAATAAACACAAAAAAGAATAAGGTCTCCCCTCGGTCAGTTGCAATCAGCCGCGCCCAACTGGCAAAAAAAACAGAAAAAAAAACATAGGGAGGAACATTTACTTCCGAGAACACCGCAGCCCTCGTGTTGTGAGGAATCAGAGGCATTCGGGTGAAAGTCAGTAAAATGCCCCAAAAACAGGCGTCTTCCACACAGAGCGGGATGCTTCCAAAAAGCCCAACAGAACAAATCGGCGTAGCTACGAGTTGGAGATGATCCGCGCTCCCCCTTCGCTCCGTCTGCGTAAGGAGTGGAGCGAGCGGGCCCCGGAAAGAAGAGAGGGGGGGGGGGGGGTAGCTTCGGCATTTTGGGGGGGGGGTTTCCGACTCCCCAAACCAGCCCCTGTCTACGCTTACTGCTCACGCCAGTGCCTCTGTTTTGTATATGTAGACTGGGTTTTTCTTCTCCTTGCCCGTAGCATGTTGCGGTCATGTGAAAGGAGAAGGAGGTCAGAAATCGGGGCTAGGCGTCCTCTTTCGGACAATGCAGTTCTGCGAAACTCTGTTCGCACCATGTGAACAACGATACTCCCCCGGGTCATAACTTACGCGGGAGAGGCGAGTCGGACCGTCCTCGTTGACACCACCGTGTTCACACGCGTGACATTCGAATGTCTGTGACAGGGTGGCACACCTTGCTGTTGCTGGCTCTCTCTTCCTGGCCCAGTTGCTTGAAAAGGGCCACATTCCGCACCCAATTCCACTTTTTTATATAATCGTGAACTGAGGTCAGGAGTGAAAATGGACATCAGAAGCTTTTTAAACGGAAAGCTGACAGGGATATATAAGACAATCACTCTTGCGCAACGAAGAAGCATGTGACCTCAGAGCCGTGTCATGACACGGAATCTATCGATGCACCTGCTGTCTCCGTCACTCGGGATCACCCTCCGGCTTTAAAGAGCCAGCTGGACATTGGCTTTGCCCTCAACTCAACTCTACAGGTATGTCAAACTCGTCTTTAACTGTGGGAGTATTCATGCATAAAGCTGAGTTTGATCAGATATGCAACATGCAATATAAAGATAAGAACCAGCGGGCTAAAAGTTTACTCCAGTTCTGAAATGAGACAGAGCGAGCATGGCAAGCTAAGGAACCCGCGTCGAGGAAATACGGAAAGTTACAATGGCAACTAACCCCCGGTGGTAGCCCCGCCGTGCTAGCTTTCCAACACAGCGAACGCAGCTAGGATGTCTTCCACGGACCACAACCCGAGAAATGCTTCGAATTAATATTACGAGCGAAGACAATTTTGTGAAGAAAACTAGAGTTGTAAATTTGAGCAGAGACCAGCGGAGGTGGCTTTCAAAAACTTGTATTAAACGTCAAAAATTGTTCAATATGGAAATAAAAAGGTAATGTTTATTGCTGTAGCTTGTAAGTCACACGCAAGACAGTGCGTGTGACTTCATACCACTGTCTTGCTATTTTATAGTGTACGGTAAATTTATGATGCCAATACTTGTCTATCAAAATCTTTGTACTTTTTCATCTCTGAGAGAATTATAAACTAAGTGGCCTGTTTTGTTGTTTTTCCGCGACATAGACCAATTTTTTTTACTGTGCCTGTACATATCTGTAAAAATGATTTTTTTCTTTGGAATTACTGATGCATTGTACTTTTTAAAATAGTTGTTTCATAAAAATTATGTGTATCTTGCAAGCTGCATTTAGCTCTTTCGTATTTTACTGTGGGACCCCCCTTTCCCCTTGAGAGCACACGCCCAAAAAGGGCTGTCAGTTTGCCCCCCCCCCCCCCAAGACAAAATCCTGCCGACGCCCAGCAAGGACCACTTCAAGAACCCAAAAACGTTCCCGAGACGAACAGCCTAGAAACGGTTCTAATTCCGGAGAGTAAAAGACTGCGAAGGACTCCGGGGCATTCACTCACGCTCCTTGGTGCCGTCGATGAATGGTTCCTATGGTTCTTCTACGTTCTTTCTAGGCCACGCGCGTGCGTGGCCATGGCGATCAAAGGCCGTCTTCTTTTTCTACCTTTTTGGAGCCTCAAGTGTCTCAATCACCACTGACTTATGTACAGAAGATTTGGAGATTATAGCAGCTCGTGTTAAATTCAACAATCAGATTCTGTGTGTGGTAACAGTGTACGTCCGTGCTGGAAAGGGCGGAATCAAAGTTGCAGATTGTGTAAAAGAAATCTGCCAACGCTGCGAAGATCCGATTTTAATGTGCGGCGACTGGAACGCACATCATGGCCTCTGGGGAGCAAACAGAGATGATACGCGCGGCCGGGCTTTGGTAAGAGTTTTTGAAGAATGCAATCTTGCTGTGGCAAATGACGGCAGCCCAACGTTTTTTCGACCGCCTGACACTTACAGCGCCATCGACATCACTGTCCACTCACCAAGCCTGTGTGTAGATTGGAAAAGATACCCTGACACAATGAGAAGTGATCACTATCCAATATTTATAGATCTACATGGATTTCATGGGACTCGGCAGTGCACCAGACAGGTCACCCACTGGGACTCTTTTAGAACAAACATGGAAACGTCGACAGAGCCCATACTACAAGCTATATTGACAAGCGCAGAGAAGGCTACTATCAAGATACGACTACCAGAGCACTACCCAGAACCTGACCTCAAGTTGCTTAATCTTTGTGCAGCCCGAAGACAGGCCCAACGACAGATGCAGCGAAAATACTCCAGCACTGGCAAAACTAAGTTAAACAGAATCAATGCACTTACGAACCGTTATGCCAAGAAAACAAAACGTAAGCACTGGGATGACACATGTGCTACAGCTGATGCCAACAAACCTGGAACTGAGATTTGGAGAATACTAGATGTTTTTACAGGCAAACGTGATTTACGCCTCTCACATGCTTCGATGGCATTTCGCCTCGGAACAAATCTGAGGGAAGCAGCGGAGAAATTCGCGGACCAATTTTTTTCGACCCAAGACCAGACCGACAAGGTGTATGAAGCTGTGACCAGATCGTCTCCCTTGGACACGGACTTCAACATTGAAGAATTAACGTTCGCGTTAAAATCAACTAAGCGGAAAAGTGCCCCTGGACCAGACGGAATCACAAACCAGATGCTGCAAAATTTACCAGCTGAGCGTCTACAAGAGCTACTAAAGTTCTTTAATTCTGTATGGGAATCAGGTATCATACCAGAAGAATGGAGAACAGCTTGGGTTGTGCCCATACACAAACCAGGAAAACCACACGACGCACCATCATCCTACCGACCCATTTCCCTTACCTCCTGTGTGATGAAGCTCATGGAAAGGATGATACATGCTCGACTCACATGGTGGCTTGAAACTAACCATCTGTTGCCGCACGAAATGACAGGATTCAGACGCGGGCTATCGACCCAAGACAGCATCTTAGACCTGATTAGTTCCATCGAACACAACCAATTTAACAAAAAATCGACATTGGCGGTATTTTTTGATATTTCGAAAGCATACGATAATGTTGAACCAGCGGTAGTTCTCGAAAAGTTGACAGACATCGGCATAACAGGGAAGTTCCAAACGTTTCTGAAAAGCGTCTTCACCAACAGAACCCTCAGGGTTCGGCTTGGTCCGTCTCTCAGCACTACTCGCAGATGTACTAGAGGTTTACCACAAGGAAGCGTACTATCGCCCATTCTGTTCAATATTGTTTTGGCAAGATTACCAGCAAGCCTTCCTAAGTACACTCTTCCCATTAATATGTCAGTGTATGCTGATGATATATGCGTCTGGGTTTCAGGGTACAGGCACCATGGTCTTCGAAACGCCGCTCAAGCAACCATCACCGCAGCAAGCAATTATCTCAATGATTCTGGCCTACAATTCTCACTCGAAAAAACTGCATTCATACTGTTCCCGGGAAAAAACCGACGCAGTACCAAAATTGACCTCACTCTCTACAATACACCGATACGTCGCGAACGACAACACAGATTCTTAGGAATCACTTTGAACTCTAGGCTTAACTGGCATGCACAAGCTATGATCGTAAAGAAATCTACACTGACAGCAAGAAACGCAATTCGTAGAGTCGCAGGACAGTCGTGGGGAAACTCACCAAGATCCATGATGCGTCTGCATTCAGCCCTTATTGTCAACCGTATATTATATTCTTTGCCATTCATTAAGTTATCACCAACAGATTCCCGAATGCTCGAGTGCATACATAGACAAGGCCTGCGCACTTGCCTGGGAGTTCCAAGCTCCACAAAAAATGAAAATGTATACAAAGAGGCTCGCGCTTTCAATTTACCGCTGCTAGCAACCAAGAGCCTCCTTTCTCAGCACGTACGTTTGAGTACCACGCCTGCAGGAAGGGACCTGTTGCGACGACTTAAAACCAGGCAACAATCGCGTCTTCATATTTCTGGACAAACTCTTCAACACCTTGGATGGACACCTGACGTTTCTCATGATAGAGATGGTATTAAACCATCGCCCCCCTGGAACAACTACTGCCCAAAGTGCACCTGCCACATTCCGGGTATACGCAATAAGATGAGCGAAAATGTAACAGTAATCAAGCAAAAAACAATTGAATATATCTCGATAACATACTCTGACTGTCTACAAGTATACACAGACGGGTCAGTGAATCGCACCAGAAGAAGCGGCACTTCCGCTTTCTATGTGCCTAGTTTACAACTTGAATGGAGTGGACGACTCGATAAGATGGTATCGTCAACAATAGCTGAAATGTATGCGATTGTAGAAGCTCTAAGTATGATAAGTAAGCTCACACCACAAAATGTGGTTATACTAACAGACTCTCGTGCTGCCCTCCAACAGCTACAAAGACCCCAAGAAACGTCGAAAGCAGCAACGGCAGCTAAATTAGCTACAAAGACACTGGAAGCGAACGGTTTCAAAATTTACTATCAGTGGGTACCGGCACACATCGGGCTACGAGGCAACGAAAAAGCGGATCAACTTGCTTGCGCCGCTCACAATTTACCCGCTAGCATTAGGACCCCAGAAGATACAAGAAATTTCTACAAAACAATATACGACCATATATGCTCGTTATCCATAGGCCACTCCTCTCCGGTTCAGCCGTGCTTAACCCGAAATCTCCGCCGCGCAGACGCCACTCTGCTTTTCCGTTTACGTACAGGGAGTGCACGTACAGGCCAACTGCTGCACCGCTGGAAAAAGCGAGATACCGATACCTGCAGCAAATGTGGAGTAACCGAAGACCTCAATCACATGCTTGACGATTGTCAAAAGTTTGAAGAGGAAAGGAAAACATTCTCGGCTGAGTTGAGAAAGCACAAATTTGTGATACATGACACAGCACAACTTATATTTCCTTCTGGTACTCGTGCTACGAGAAAATTACTTCAGAGATTATTTTTGAATTTCCTGCGAGCCACTGGCCTACACACTCAACTGTAAAGGGCTCATATACTACAAACGTGACAAAGACAGCACTGGAAATTTCTGACCACTAACTTTAATACCTCCTCTAATCTGTTCATATCTATCCTCTTTCTTTTTATCTTCTCATTAATTTAATTTTATATTTTTCCTTTCGCGCGTGGGACAATGTCGGCCTAGTGGCAAGACTAACTCCAGCCGGATTTCCGATTGTTTTAATAAATCGATTCATCTCTCTCTTTCTACCGCTACGATGATTAGACAAACGTACGCTGGTAAAAATTAAATTTGTCAAGGTCGAGGTTGTGGTGGATTTGGGGCGATCCGAAAGCGCTTCATTATTGCGCCTTAAGTGCGGTAGATGCGAGCGAGCGCTTGCCCCTCCAAGAATATACTTCTGATTTCCACTAGGAACTGGATGGCGCACTGAGCAAACAGGTATTAAAGCGCTGGATATTCGGACTCATCCAAGTGCCGTCTTCGCTTGATCGTGCGCGGCGGTCCTATTCGATGCCGGCGACGCGTCGGCATTTTTGGCTCTTGGCGCATTCCACATCCAGACGCGCACGCTCCTAATGGTCTGCCAGGGTGCCGGTAAGGGCACCGCCATTTCCGCACACGCTCTTGTTGGTATACTGTAGATGCCGGCAAGCCGCGCCGCCACGACAAACAACAGGGTGTCACAAAAGAAAATTTACACGGTCTTTCTTACCGCAAAAATAAACTAGGCATCGCCGAACGCTCATTCTCCGCCCAAAGTAGAGCTAGAGGTCACAACCAGATGCCAAAGCTTCAGCCCGATCCGATAACTTAATCAAAAGTTACAAGTGATTTTCTGAAAATTTCAATGGGAAAATGGCGGCCGACGGAGTTTTCGAACACATGGGGCTCTATGGCACCAGAAACCGAAAACGGGCAAAAATGGGCTCCATTTTCCCATTTAAATTTTCAGAAAATCACTTATAACTTTTGATTAAGTCATCGGATTGGGCTGAAACTTTGGCATCTGGTTGTGACCCCAGCTCTACGCTTTGGGCAGAGAACGAGCTGAACGGCGAGGCCTAGTTTATTTTTGCGGTGTAAAGACCATGTGCACATCCTTCTTTTGTGACACCCTGTGGCTACTGCCGGCGGCGCTATGGTGGGTTGAGAAGGTGTTCTTGTTCTTCGAGCTCACCGTAGCCCACCATAGCGACGCTCCGCCATGTTTGGCTCAAGTGCGTCCCATTCATCGAGCGCTTTGTAGCAGGCATGAAGCCACCGGAAGTAAGCGGGCAGTGTACACTGCACTCCGGCGGGCAACTGCAGTCAGGGCGTCACGCTAGCATCTGGCCGCCGCCATGTCTCCGGTCGTGCTGGCAAGTGCGTGCATTTACAAGCTTGCCAATGCTGCGTTTGCGTGCAGGCTGCCCATGCTTGCACGCATGGGACACAAATAAGGCGCCATGCTTGCAAAAAAAAAATGAGTTGTGTGGATGTTTATACAGCCTAGAACTTAGTCTGCCTCAACGGGCGACTTGTCTCCCAGCTGTAGATGAGCAATTTAGCCAGTGCAGTACAACCGCTAGCCTGGGGTATTTAACGTGCATCACGCTGTAGTGATATACGACCGTACGCCATGCATGCAATGGTCTATAGACATTAGAGAGTTTTAGTATATCGTTCCGATACCTCCGATACCCCCGATAACGATACTATATATGTAAGTGCAAAGGCGGAGGCAGAGTATCGGGTATCGTTATCGGAGTCATCGGAACGATCTACTAAAACTCTCTATTTGTAGAATGGAGTACAGATTGCAATATAGACGCTTTGCAGCAGTTGTGCATGGGCGCCACCATAACCAACCTTCGGTTATTGCTTCCTCTTATTCACTTCACTTCCATCATTGTTACCACAGCAGGACATGTTGTAGTTGTAGATATTGTTGTAGAGATTTTAGTCTTGCCGGTGACATCTTTAGATTTGATTTGTTTATAAGACTACTTTGGGCCTTGACCTGATGTCATAAGAAAAGAAAAATGACACCGCTCCGCCAACGTGCTGGCACTTTTAATAGTAGAAGTACTGTCGTTCCCGTTGCTCAATTCACCCAGGAATTAACCAAGCTCAACATTTCTCTAGAAACAAAAAGTTACTATGACAGTTGTTGTTTTCCTGACGATTTTTACTACAACACTCGAACAAATACTTGTCTTTTAATGGTTATATCTTTTTTGAAGGCGAGAATCCCGAGCTCGTAGCTTTATTTTTGCCAGTTGCTCCTGGTGATCGAGAGTTCGCACAGCCCAAATGCATCCTTCAACGAATAGATTGCGCTTGCAGTCTAGTAACGGAATTGTTGTACTTTACAAAAAGCTGGCAAGCAAGATATAAAGCGAAACAAAGGGCAAATGAACACAGATAAGTATAAACTATGTGAATACGTTAAAAGAGCAGGGCTATACTTTCGGAGCGAAAATGAATCGGCGTGATCAGATCACAAAGGCGTATGCCATTTCTAGCGCTCGAGACATTGGGACCGGGACTCGTAGCCTGGTTGCCTGCGGGCCGCGTCCCTACGAGTCGCGGGCCGCGTGTTTGAGACCCCCGCCCAATAGCATAGACCTTTGTGGAGGCTCGTCAACACCCGCCTCAGTGGCTCGGCATCTCGGTAAGACAAAAGAAGGTCAGAAATGGCGAGTGGAATTTGGCGCGTGTGTAAAGCGCCTATAATCGGCTATGCCGAGTGCCCTTCTAGAAAATAGACGCGTGTAAAATGTGACGTGAGCCAAACCCGGGGGGGGGGGGGCCATCATAGGGCGCAGTTGTTTTAAATATGGCTGTTCCCTCATCGCGCATGGAAGCAGTAAAAATTGAATTCACAGACTTTGATTGTTCTAGGTTTGGTCAACACAACCTAGGTACAATTCTAGGTACAATCCACGCAACGTCATCACACTTGGAGGGCGCAAACTGGGCCCGAGCCCGACGCCGAGCATTCTTTGACGTATTGAATGGTCGCTAACGCAGCACTCGTGCCCATTCTTTGTTCGCTCTCGATCTCACTGTGATGACGTCAAAATTCTAGTGCAAGGGCATTGACTATTGTAGGTGGTGATGGTTTTCTTGTGTCATGAAACAAAATTAATGGTTAATTCCTTGGTATACTTCGTTTCAGCTTGGGTCCAGACGCAGCCGATGCTACAAGTACGAGCGTGTGGCCCTGAACAGTGTCTGTACTGCACGAGCGCGCGTGCTTGGCAGGGACGCTGGAAGCCCGGAGCTCGCGCTTGTAGCATCGGCTGCGTCTGGACCCAAGCTGAAACGAAGTATAGATTTGGAGCGTTTTTGAAGCACGTTTTGATGGGTATCTTCTACTGGGGTGCTATTCTGGTCATAAACGGTCACGTTCGTGTTTCTCGAAAACTCCTCCCCCTACGAACCGCGCGCTCCTATTGGCCACAGCCCGCGTGATAATTCCACGCGGTTCCCATGGGAACGTTCGCGAAACACGAAAGCAACCGTTTGCCGTAACTGTCGCTCTTCGAGTTGGGACCGTGACGACAAAGTGACGTATGACCACGTCCGACCTACGTAGCACATAGCGGAAGTCGCGTAACTATATTAACTGCGGTATTACTCGGCACACCCTACTCTCTGTTTCACTATGAGTGCGAGGTAGTGCGGGTGTAGGAGCTACTAAAGTCACTGGATCCTGGGCAAGTTAAAGTCACTGGATCTGGGAAAGTAGCGCCATTGCCTTCCCTACCTGCTAGCCGGACACAAACGGATACTAACATACAGACGACCCAAACCTCGCAAGGCGATTGGCTAATCGGTCTACGTTGCCACGGAAATCGCCATCTTGGTCCATTTAAATCTTCAAAGCTTCCAGGGGTTCGTTCTAGACCAGTCGCGCCAAGATCACCATGGAGCACCATCGTACTGGAAGCGTTCCTCGCCAATATAAGAGTCTTTAGCACTTTGTATGCGATCAACTTATTAATCATGGCCATCTCCATGGATCTCTTCCAATTATATTGTTCTTCTAGCGTATTTCAAGACAGTAAACTTATTTTTCAGTGCCTCCAAGCACCGACACAACATCTGGTGGTGGTACGAAGGTGAACGCTTGATTTCGCCGGTGTGTGGTTAGCAAAATCTTGGTATACAAAAAAGGACTCCATAAAGCTACCCGTCACCAGCGAATCTAGATCGGCTCACCAAGAACGGGGGGGTCAAGGAGAAATTGCTCATTTCACGGACCAAGATGGTGACCACTCGGGGAGCTTGGCGTTACTTTTCTTTAGGAGCTACAGAAACGTGCTCCGGGCTTTCAACGTCCCTGTCGAGCAGGCGCGCTTGCGCAGTGCAAGCCAACGTTCGTGCAAGCATCGTTCGGGGTGATGTGCTCGCGCTTTTAACTTCTGTTTCTATTGCACGAGGGGGAACAAGCCTTTGGGCAGGATTCTAAAGCGTAGAAAATGGCGGCGATGCTTGTTGCTCAACGATGGCTCGACCAACGCGTACAATGACGGGTTTTCCGCGAGCACCCGGTTGCCTTCGCGATGCACGACGACTGTTTCTGACGACAATACCGCTTGTCGAAAAGCACCGTGTGATCGCAGTGTGACCAGCTGCGCGACGAGAGACGGCGACGATGAGAGATGATGACCGTCGAGCAGCAGCTACTAATTGAATCGCACTGAGATTTTTCGCAACGGGGAACTACAAGGGCGCGGTTGCCACCGATGATCACATAACTAATGCCCAGTGGATGGTGATCAGAGCCGTGACGGCCGTCGCGAGTGTCACTGTCAACCGGCTGGGAAGAGACGGCTGGGTCGACAAAACCCCGGACCGAGGCAGCTGAGGCATGTGCGAAAGAAGGCTTTCGTCGCCACCATGACAAGCACACCGACGTCGTGGGGTGCGTTGACTGAACCTAGAATCTAACTGAACCTTCGTCACCATCATCATCGGTCTGAAGGAGACCGTCACCGTTCTGAAGGACTCCAACACTTTGCCGCAAACATTACTTTGCCATTAACAACATGGTGGTAAGTTGACGTTAAAACTTCAGGGTTTCTACCGCTTCGGAGTTAGTGCACGCTTAGTACCTATGTCATACAGTTGACCATTTGTTGCGGTTTGTAGCTACTGTCAATCACGCAATAAAATCTGGATGGGTTGCTGATGGCATTTTATTGTATCAATTAGATATTTTACCTTTTCACGCCAAGCTTCTGGAATTGAATGTCAGTCATCGGACAGTCATAAGAAACACTGTTCGATGCCCTGCAATGAACTACGAACAGGTGTGTCCTAAAATGAATCGTTAGTTATTTAGACAGCAGGAGTTTAGTCTGACAGAGTATGGTAACATTGTTACCCACTGTAGACGAGAAATTTAGCCAGTGCAATCTTGTGGATGGTTGTCATCTCCGTGACCAAGAAAAACAAGAAAGATACAATTGTCCTACATTCAACACACGTGTGTTTAATGTAAAGGTTATGATACCAATTAAATAGATTGTCGTTTCAAAAGTGACAGTAACTCATTGAAATTAAAGAGTAGTGTGAACTGGATTTTTGAAATTTGCCTGTGATGCAGAGCAAATACGCACTGTTGACTTATCACCATCAAGCATAAACTACAAGCGGAAGCAGAGTAGATGTGTGAAGGAAAAGCGAGCATATGTACTAAAGAAAGAACTGCTACGTAACGTGAAGAATCATCAGCAACTATCTTGCCATTGTGGTACGAGCTCAGTGGGTATGCACATGCTTATGGCAGCCTGTGAATGTAGGATGCTCCCCTTATGGTATCATCCAGTGGCGAAGCCAGGGGGTGGGGGCGAGGGGGGGGGAGGCTTATGGGGCTTCGCCCCCCCCCTCCCCAAATCCGGCGGGCCCTAGAATATACACACAAGTTTTGACACCACCCCCCCCGCACCCCAAGTCATGAACATCCCAGCCACCTCAACCCCTCCACCCTCACCCCCTCAAAAGTTCCTGGCTACGCCACTACTATCAACAGCACTCAATAGATAGTCAACATTATCAAGATAAGCGAAATTTCCTTTATTTTATGCACCATATAGGCAGTGTTTCTGTCTTTATATGCATGCAGGCAAAGCACACACTGTAGAAAACACTTGTGTGGAGGCTGCGTTCACAGTGCAGTCCCCGTCAAACTTTCAAGGCGTTAACAAATTCCACAAATTAAATTTTCAACGAAACGCGTTAGTTTTGCAAAACGCTGGCAAACTTACGTTGCGTTTTACATCATTCACCTTTGTCGTCCGATGAATCAGCAGTCAGCGCTACACAAACCTCAATGAGCTTGTCGTTTGTTTTCTTGCCGTTGGGGCGATCGGCGATCGCTGGCGGTCGTGGCGGCGGCACAATTCTTTCTCAGACCGTTGGCTGCTGCCTCCGTGCTCGCGGAAGCGTTGGTCACTTTGTGTCAAGGTGAGGTTTTGAACCTTGACGCATGGCAACGCTTAATGAAGGTCTATTACCGTCTTCATAATCTCAGCAAGGCTGCCGTTACGAGCCACAACAACACCACCACTTTCAAGCTTCATAACACCGGCACAAATAGAAGCCATGTCTTGCATCTCGTCAAGTGTTATATCAGAGAGGTTGAACGCCAGCTCACTGTGCTCTTCGACCCGGTCCTGCCGCCGAATGGGCTCATCCAACAGCACGAAAGCATTCCTGTGCGCGTTGATCAAGTTACCGATCGCATGTCAAACCCCAGCCGCGGTCGATCCGACGAGCATCGCGGCCATGTTCTTTCGAGTTTATCATCGCCAAGGGTACGGTTGTCGAGTTAAAACAATGCAAATACTCCCGTGCATTCTTGTTCTTACGTCATTTTGTCGTCACAACCCGAACTCGAAAAGCGACTGTTAGCGGCAAACAGAGGCTTTCTAGTTTCACGAACGTTCCCATGGCAAATAGCGTTGAATCGTCACGCGCAATGAAGCCAATGGGATAGCGAGGTACCTATGTAGGGACGTGTAAAAACGTAGAAGCCGTTTTCTTTTTTTTGCACGAGCTTTTCTACAAATAAAAAGTAAGTAAAAAAGACTGCCCGAGATTATGCGGTCGCGTCCATTTCTTCAGCGCCGAAAGAAAAGAGCATGGCTTATGGGGACTACCGTCGTAATCACTGCAGTGAGCAAAGGGAGCAAAGCATTATTAAAACTGCCCGAAGAAACTTTCCTGCATCATCCACAGCATGTTCACAACCGGTGCACTCTGCGTCGATCTCATGACTTGCATCACTATAATTACCACAGAGTCGTCGTCAGCTCTGTATCCATTTGGAGTCTCCTTCACAGGCAAACAGGACATTTCATTTGCAGCTTATGTTCACGGCGGCTTCACAAAGGATGATCGGTGTCGCAGCGTACCTTCACATAATATTTTCTTCTCGTAATGCCATCCGTATCGTGCAGAAACAGGGAAAGCAACGACGCAAGCGAGACACAAACACCATAAGGTCGTTACCGCGGTTTTCGCCATGTTTGTTTTGAAAGACCGTAGCGAAAGACTTCGAGAAAACAAGTTGAGATATCTTAGCTAAATTTACTTTACGTCATAATTTTTGAAATAATCTTTCGTATTTTATAAAAGAGATAATATTATTTTTCTCTGTTTCTTTCCATTTTCCGGAAGGTATCCTTTTCTCTGTTATTAGAGAGTTTTAGTAGATCGTTCCGATACCTCCGATACCCCCGATAACGATACTATATATGTAAGCGCAAAGGCGGAGGCAGAATAGAGAGTTTTAGTAGATCGTTCCGATGACTCCGATAGCGAAACCCGATACTCCGCCGCCGCCTTTGCGCATGCATCGTATCGTTATCATGGATATCGTATAGGCATCAGACCGATCTTATAAAACTCTCTATCGAGGTATCGTTATCGGAGTCATCGGAACGATCTACTAAAACTCTGTTCTAACTCCCGGAGGAAAGAAAGAAGATAACAAAAAATCAACAGAACCGATCCTTGGGAATGATTATCTACGTTAATGCGAATAGCATCAAACGGTGCGGAGTTATGCGCGTTCGTCAGGTGGCCGGCTACACTCTAGATACCAGCCCACTCTTGAGGCGATTCTAAATTTGTTGACACTTTTCACGGCCCTGCGCACGATCTCCGCAGCCCAGCACGTGCGTTTGTGTCACATAGGAAGGCGAGCAAAGCACGCGCCATACGCACAAACACTCAAAATGGTACCGGCCAGACTTTCTGGCGTCTCGCTCTCAACCAACGGTACTCTAAACGGTTGTTTATATCTTTACCATGGGACGCGCTTTACAGCGCTGTCACAGCTACCGGTGAGCGCGCGTTCCATGCACAGGGCTCATTCCGCTCTCGTGAGGCTGAGCACGGCCGCTACCTCACCCTCTCCCGAGCGCGGGAGAGGGTGAGATAGGGGCCGTGCTAAGCCTCAACGAGAGCGGAATGAGCCCTCGTTCATGGAACGCGCGCGATGGTAAAGATATAAACAAGTGTTTAGAGTGCGTTGAATGACTGCC